>CM076572.1:157625539-157819834 GCA_034641835.2 Pinus albicaulis | reverse complement strand
CTGACCCAAACCGATCCGTTCGGACGTGTTTCCTTGGCGCCCTCACATGACCCGACCCGACCTACCCAAATGCGTTTCCTTGGGTGCCCTCACACGAACCGACCTGACCGGCTGTAATATCCCAAAATGGGACTGCTCAGCAATGCATGCTAAAATAACGCATTTTTCAGAAATATGTGCAATGAAAGTTAAATGCAGCTCATGTATCCCTTAGATATAATATTATAATAACTAGATATGAAATGAATTCAGAAACAAAACAATATTTCATTGTTAAATAGGCCTCCCATGCCATAAATACTTGAAAACCATGCAAAAATAGAGACTACAACCATGTATGAAAGTTGGAATACCATGATAGCATTATTTTATTACCTCTACAATAGCAGTAGGTTGTACATCAGATCAGGAGCAAGTATGTGGACAAAAATTTAGATCTATAGCAAATCCATGCGCTATACAAGCTCTTTTAGCAATCCCCCTGAGGGTTTTTAGTGATACACCATGTACAAAATGTAGATCTGAGTTTTAAGACTGTAGATCTATGGAAATATTTAGATCTCGAAAGTGGATATAATCTGATATAAACAATAAAATAATCTCCTCTAACATATCTCCAAAGTGAAGGGAAAATCCCCAACACTCAAAAAATTAGCTCTCCAAATGGTGCACTGAATCACCCTGCAGTAGCTCCTTCAGAAATAACGTAGATCTAGACTTCTTCTGCACTGTAGGGGACAAAATAATGTTTTCCTGCAGCAAATATATAAAAAATTAACTCAAAACCTTCAATATTTTCCTCCCAATGGATTACAACCCTTCTCCACTGAAAATAAGTATTTAGATGGACTAGATCTCTAGCCTCCACTTGTTGCAGCTTACTAAAACATACAAACCCTTAAAAGGATCTATGCTATCAAAGAAATATGAAGCTTGGCCTCAAGCCAGATAGTGGAAAATATGGTGCAAGGCTCCTCCAAGAGCTACTCAATGGAAGAGAAGGAATTCCTAAACAGGAAGACCTTGTGCTAAACAACACTCTATCTCAGCTAAATAGCTAAAGAAAGAAAATATGTCTAAATAGACCATATAATCATAAAATCAACATCATAATCTAACCCCATATGGATTCCATCCTCCTCCTTATAAACAATGAGAGCCTTCTTACCTTGGGTCCCACTCATTAGGGTTTCC
Source organism: Pinus albicaulis (assembly GCA_034641835.2). Taxonomy (NCBI): domain Eukaryota; kingdom Viridiplantae; phylum Streptophyta; class Pinopsida; order Pinales; family Pinaceae; genus Pinus; species Pinus albicaulis. The sequence continues at coordinate 157,818,640 of CM076572.1, read as the reverse complement.
ATCTTCATGCAATGGATCTCCCTCCAAAATTATGTTGTCTCCATTAGTCTTACTCATCTTTTTACAGCGCTGATTGATTTAGTCAATCTTAACTGAATCAATCTTTACTGGATCAACCTTTACTGGATCTCCATGCAAAGTCTCCTTCCACACTCAATGTGTCTTTATTCTATCTATCTAAACAGATCCATATTCCCAATGAGTTATCCTCCATTAATGTTCCACATCCTCCACATTAGCTTAGTTGACTTGGTCAAACTTGACTTTTTCCACATGAATTTGGTCCTTGTTCACACATGAAGGTGTTTTATCCAGCTGTGAATATGATCCCTTCCTTATTAAGAGGGTTTTTATTGCTGCTAGAAAGGTTTATGGGTCTCCCTACCCATTTATTCATCTAACTATGTGTTTGGAGAAAAATTAATATTCCCGTTAGCTGCATGCTAATGTAGGAATATTACAGTCCTCCCCTCCCAAATGTTTCTTGTCCTCAAGCAACTACAAGGATAGAACTAAAGAGCCTCCCCTCTTCCTCCTGTAGTATCCTCAAGTGATAATTTCCACCAAAGAAAAATATGCTTTCTTAACAATATTCCCTTAAGTTGTTCCTCCCATGTGTTAAAGTATGCCTTTGGTGAAAATTCCAAATGGCTCTCAACATTAAAAAGTGGTACATACATGGAAGCAACAATATGTGGTCTAGAGGCCTCCTTGAGGCATGGAATCAGAAATATGTTGGGAATCATCATCCCCATGTGAAGCCTCCCTCCCCAAGCTATCATCTATAGAAAGTGAGTCATCCTCCAACATGGCAACTCATGAAACATCTCCTCCACCTTAGGCTCCTGGAAAGAAGGTAGGCTGCATGGTTGAATATGTGGGACTAAAATGTCCATCCCACTCTGCTTCTCTCTCCACTTATTATATGTATGGAGTTTATGCTGATCTTGGGAGGAAATATCACGGCCTCCAAGAATGATCCAAGTCACCCCATCAATCAAAACATCCATGAAGTGCCTCTCCCAAGAACTCAAGTTCTCCAAATGGCTCCTCCCACATGAAGACAAGAGGTCTAGTATGGAAATCATGGTTTTCCCATTGTTTCCCTTGAAACATGTGTCATATGAAGTATGGAGAATCATACTACCAATGGTAACCTCCAACTCTTGTGCCACTCTCCCAACAAGGCCTCCCATAAACATAAGAACATCATCAATATATGGAAGCATAAAAAAATGAAAGCAAGTTGCCATATGATAACCAGGAGGTGGATCATAGTTCCATTCATGGAACCAGCACAGTGCATTCCTTTCCTTCCTCAAAACAAAGTCTAACAAGTGCCTTTTCAACCAATTTTTTGCTGCAACAATCATCCTACAAGATGAAATCACGAAAGTAAAACCTGGTGCCAATGGTGCACACCGAAAATCTTATGGCATACCCCACAAACCACAAATAAAATGGCCAACATCAATGCTACAAATGGCCTCAAGTACATCACAATAAAAAATACAAGAAGGAAATACCCTTCTTGGTACAATATGTTAATCATAAGAAATAAAGGATTACAAATTATAAAGCATTAATATACATCCTCTATCATGTACTTTGGTGATTGAGCTGAAATGGCTCAATTGAAAGTTCTCACTCACTCCAAATGAGTAGGGGAGTGGTTGTGAAAACCTCTCCATCGTCATCCAGGCTATGAATCTCTCCATATGATGAATAAATCCTCTTGGATGCCCTCCCAAGTGAACTCATCCGTCAGGGAATGATATGCATCAAAGTGCATGGAAAGAAATCCCACAGGTGCTGCATGTAGATCTCTCTTCTTATGCTTGATAATTCAAGTCAAGAAGATCATATCATGGTAATAGATGTCTCCATACACTACTCCATCACTCTCACCTCCTACATGCCTCCATAGTGCATCATATATGAAGTGATCCTGGGAACATTCCATCAAATAACCCAAGCTCCCAAGTGACAGTGTTGTTGGCCTTTGTAATAAGGCTCCTGTCATCTCATAGCTCCATCCTTTGACATCACACATGTCAAAGTCATCATCAAACATAATTCTGCCATATGTGAGTGATTCCTCCAAAACTGGAAGCACCTACTCATATTCCAAGGTTAAAGAGTAGCCCCTTTGCACCATGATAGTGCGATATCCTACTCCTACAACATCATGCAAAGTATGGGGTAAGATCAGCCCATACTCTCTCAATAACAACCAAAGCAAAAATATATCTATTTTCCTCCCCACACCATCACCATATAGGTCATGAAGCAACAACATAATATTTGATATGAAAGGTATCACATCACCCCAATACATCAAAACTCCTTGCTGCGATATGATGTAAGTGTCATGCCAAAATCCATCCATCCACATACCCTTTGAAATAGAATGTGTCATAAGATTACCAAACTCTTTCAAGAGTAACCAACGCATTCTTGCATCCTGCTATCCAGTGTCATAGATCTGGAAGTGGTTTCTCAACCTATTTCTCATCAACATCACCCATTCAACCCATGGTGAGTGTTTATCATCATGTCCAAAAGTGGCATCCTTCCGATGGAGAATACCATCCTCCCAAATCAGATTTTTTGTCTTTGCATTTCATGGGATATTGAAATGAAATCTCCTCAATGACCAAGTTGATCCCATAAGGATCCAAATAGGTGGTAGGAAAAAAACCTTCCATCATAATGTGTAGGGCCCATCAAGGAGTATTCAACAGAAACATGAGAGATGTTATCCATCCTAAGATTTCTTCCATCATCTATCTTTTCCCCTTTTTTTATATATATGGGAAGGTCATTGGAATATTCCAACAATGGTTGGGTCCCCAACTCATCACTGTTTCTAAATGCCAGCGTTGTTTATCTCCATGATGGTGTAGCTGCTACCTCGAAATTAGATCCAATGCTGAGCACATAGTTTTGCAATGTATTGTTCAAGAAAATACTCATCCCATCCTCCAAGAAACTACATTCCAACCTCAAGGGTTGTGTGCAGCTCATCAATGATACATTAGGATAACTATTTATCTCTTCCTTGAATGAATCAAGGCTGGTCAACACAGTGAAATTTTTCTACTCCAAATTAGCAATATTATTTGACCCTTGTTCATGCAATAGTACATTCCCATCATTCTCCACATGGTGCATTGAAATAATAGGAAATGGAAACATTTGCATACCTTGTTACAACTTGGGAACATCTTGTACTGCTACAACGGTTCCTCCTTATAGTGTGATGGCTTCCCCAACTACTGATTATGATGGTACCTCTTCTATAGCTTCATCAACGCTGGTACAAGTCTCTTCTTCTTCATGCATCTCCAGAATGGTGCATGGGACTCTAGATATCAAGAGATCAAGATCATCTTGCAAAGGTGAAAGTGGTCTTCCTCTTGAAACAAATTCTCCTGTAGTAAGTGGTGGTGAAGGCTTCTTCCCTTATGATTTCTTCTTGTCAAACTTCTTGATCAACATTTGAGTGAATTCTACATATGCAATCACTTTTGCATGACTCAAATGGCTGAACCACCAATTGTGTGGTTCACCTTGAAGGTGCAATGTTGCAATCTCAACAACTTCTTTCTCCACTACTAGATGTAGCAGGAAAAATGCATCCAACTTCCTTCCCCAAGACTTAGTTGTGCATGAGGATGACCCATCAAAGGTAGAAATAGAAATCCATTGCCCTTCATTCTTCTACTGCTCCAAGGTCTCCTTTCTTCTTTGAGATGAATAAACTCTCGAAGAGTCAGATTATTATTGATAGCTCTAGGTTGAGACTTATATTCTGCAAGATATTCACTTATAATCTCATGATATAAGTATTATTCACTTCTATACCTCTTATTTTTCAATGAAAAGGCCATAGTATGTTTCTTTGGAGCTCTATGCAATACCGGATCTTCTTTTTGCTGATAGGACGTACATGGACCTTTCTCATCTTGAAACCCTAACTTGGCTTCACTTCTTATTTTCTTGACCTCCTTGATGAGGTCCTTCTTAGATCTGAAAAGAGATGAGAGAAAAATTATTCTTCCCGCCATTCTGATCTTTGTCTTGAAACTCACACGCTGAGCAAAAGATCATGCTTTGATACCACTATAATATCCCAAAAAGGGACTGCGCAACAATTCATGCTAAAATAACACATTTTTTCAGAAATATGTGCAATTAAAGTTTAATGCAACTCATGTATCCCTTAGAACTGATATTTTAGTAACTATATCTGAAAGGAATTCAGAAACAAATCACTATTGCATAGTTAAACAAGCCTCACATGCCATAAATAGCTGAAAATCATGCAAAAAAAAAAGACTGCAACCATGTATGAAAGTTGGAAAACATGACAGGGCTATTTTATTACCTCTAAAATAGCAGTATATTTTAAATCATATCTAGAGAAAGTATGTGGAGAAAAATGTAGATCTATAGCAGGTCCATGCACTATACAAGCTCTTTTATCAATCCCCCATGGGGTTTTCAGCAATACACCATGTACAAAATGTAGATCTAAGTTTTAAGACTGCAGATCTATGGAAATATTCAGATCTAGAAAGTGGATCTAATCTGATATAAAAAATAAACTGATATCCTCAAACAGATCTCCAAAGTGAAGGGAAAATCCCCAACACTCAAAAAATCAGCTCTCCAAATAGTGCACTGAATCACCCTGCAGCATCTCCTTCAGAACTAACGTAGATATGGACTTCTTCTCTGCTGTATGGGACAAAATAATATTGGCCTACATCTAATATATGATAATGTAGCTCAAAACCTTCAATACTATCCTCCCAATGGATTAGAACCCTTCTCCACTAAAAACAAGTATTTAGATGGCCTAGATTTGAAGATCGAGCCTCCACTTGTTGTAGCTTACTGAAACATGCAAACCCTCAATAGGATATATGATGTAAAAGGAAGATGAAGCTTGGCCTCAAGCCAAATAGTGGAAAATATGTTGCAAGGCTCCTCAAAGAGCTACTCAATGGAAGAGAAGGAACTCCTAAACAGGAAGACATTGTGCTAAATAGCACTCTATCTCAACTAAACAGCCAGAGAAAGAAAATATGTCTAAACATACCATATAATCATAAAATCATCATCATAAGCTAACCCCATATGGCTTCCATCCTCCTCCTTATAAACAATGTGAGCCTTCTTACCTTGGGTCCCTCTCATTAGGGTTTCCATCTTCATGCAATCGATCTCCCTGCAAAATTACGTTGTCCCCATTAGTCTTACTCATCTTTTTACAATGCTATTTGATTTAGCCGATCTTGACTGGATCAATCTTAACTGGATCAACCTTGATTGGATCTCCATGCAAAGTCTCCTTCCACACTCAATGTGGCTTTATTCTATTTATCTAAACAGATCTTATTCCCACTGAGTTATCCTCCATTAATGTTCCACATCCTCCACATTAGCTTAGTTGACTTGGTCAAACTTGACTTTGTCCACATGCATTTGGTCCTTCTTCACACATGAAGGTGTTTTATCTAGCTTGAATATGATCCCTTCCCCATTAAGAGGGTTTTTATTGTTGCTAGAAAGATTTATGGGTCTCCTTACCCATTTATTCATCTAACTATGTGTTTGGAGCAAAATTAATATTCCCATTAGCTGCATGCTAATGTAGGAATATTACACAGGCCCCTACCCACCTGAATGTGTTTCCTTGGGTGCCCTCACATGGAATTACCATACATGACCCACCTGAACACTTTTTCTTAGGTACCCTTACACGACTCGACTCGACTAGACTCGCACAAACGAGTTTCCTTGGGCACCCTCACACCACCTGACCCCAACCGACCGAGCCCACCCGAACATGTTTCCTTGGGCACCCTCACATGACCTGACCCATCCCAAACTACCCGAATGCATTTCCTTGGGCTACCTCACATGGCATGACCTGACCCGACTCGAATTGACCTGGCTCGCCCGAATGCGTTTCCTTGGGTGCCATCACACGACGTGACCTGACCCGACTCGCCTGAGTGCATTTCCTTGGGTGCCCTCACACAGCATGACCCAAACTAACTTGACCCACCCAAACGCATTTCCTTGGGCAAACTCAAATCACACAACTCGACTGGACCCAACCTAACCCACCCAAATGTGTTTCATTAGGGGCCCTCACACAACCCGACACGACACGACCCAGAAGCATTCCTTGGGTGGTCTCACACGACCCGACTCAAATTGACCAATCCTAACGCGTTTCCTTGGGTGCTCTCACAGTATGGCACGACCCGACCTGAACATGTTTCCTTGGGTGCTATCACACGACCCAACCCGACCTGTCCCATCTTGAACGTCGAAGGCACGAGATAGAAAATGGTAAATGGTTCAAACGAATGTGCACAAGGCACACAAGTGGTCACAACTTAGCATTTTTTATATGGCCACCCTCACATTACCTAACCTGACCTCATTGAATGTGTTTCGTTGGGCACCCTCACACGACCCGACCCGACCTGCCCCAACTCGCTTGAATGCATTTCCTTGGTTTCCCTCACATGGCACGACCCGACCAGACCTTCTCGAACTCGTTTCCTTAGGTGACCTCACATGACCCAACCTGACCAGTAAAAATGAGTTTCCATGGGCACGCTCACACAACCTGACCCAAACTGACCCGACCTGCTCGAACGCATTTCCAGGGGCACCCTCACATGACCTGACCCGCCCCGACCTACCCAAATGCATTTCCTTGGGTGCCCTCACACGGCACAACCCGACCAGACCCGTCCCGCATGAATGCATTTTATTGGGTGCCCTCGCATGACCCGACCTGCCCGAATGTGTTTCCTTGGGCGCCCTCACACGACCTGACCCAACCTGACCCATGCGAACGTGTTTCGTCAGGGGACCTCACACGACACGGCTTGACTCGACCCAACACGTCGGAACATGTTTCATTGGGCGCCCTCACATGACGACCCGACCTGACCCCCGCCCGAATGTGTCCTTGGGCACCCTCACACGACTCAACCTAAAACAAACCAACCTGACATGACCCAACCTAACATGACCCAGCCTAACTCGACCTCACATGACCCGACCTAAAACGACCCGACCTGAGCCGACTTGACACGACCTAACCTGACCCTCACATGACATGACCTCACCCGACCTGACCCTCACATGGCATGACCTGATCTGACCTGACACGACCTGACCTGACCTTCACACGTCACGACCCGACCTGGCGTTTTCATCGTTATTATGATGGTTTGACAAGGTCATCATACTTACGACGTGGTGAATTTTTCATCACAATTCCAATGTTCTAAATTTTTCACCGCAATTCCGACGTTGTGAACATGACGTCGCAATTTCAATGCTGTGAACATTTTGTTGCTTTTCTGACGTTTGGAGCACTTTCGTTGCTATTACGAGTTTTTCAGATTTTCGTCACAAGTTCGATATGTGGAATTTTAATCGCTATTCTAACGTTGAGAGAATTTCGTCACTTTCCTGACACTTTTTGGCAGGATTAAAAAAATTGAGAAAAAATTGGGAACTTTCCAACAATACGTCAAAACTATCAGAACTAAAGTGTCAGAAAATTGACCATATGTACTACTGACATAATTCATTTTGGCTTTTATTTTTGTTATTAATTCTCTAGCATATCATCTAAATTCTCTAGGTTAACTTATTACAAATATAAACAAATTTCACCTTCAATGATGTTTATTGTATGGATTGGAAAAATGGGTCATGCAAGACATGACTAAAGATTGTTTCGTTTCATAGGTTTGAACTTGCACTTTGGTCAAATTCCCTATTTTATTTTTATGGTCGTATCCTTTTGGTGAAATGGTAATTTAATAATGGTTAAACTACTAATGCCACAAGTGGCATATTTCCTAAATTTCCTATGTTAAAAAATTCTCAAAAAATACCCTTCGTGGTCCTTATACCTGAGTTTATTAGCCGCTTGCATTGACCCTTCACTATATGTATTTGACTGATAATAAAATTTAATGGAAGTTTTTCTTAGTTCTAATACTCTAAATATTGATTTGATATAATTTCGTTCACCCTCTATTTATGATTATTGTGAGTGTATAGTCAATGGACTATATAGAAATTTGTATTATGTTTTATTTCATTCTACTCTAGAATTCCAAATGGTTACTATTAGTATGATTTATTATCATCAACTACTTGTTTAACTTCAATATTCCAATAACTTTCATGTGTATTTTGTTTGATCAATATTTAATATATTTCAATAGATTTAACGCCATGTGAAAATGAACTCTTATATACTTTCATTACTTATACTTGTCATGGCTAGTTCTATCTTGCCAAAGGTGTAAAAATTTGTGTTGACATATAATCACTTATATACCAAGATTTATTTTGTTTAAATTTCGTCCTTGAATAATAAATGAATAAAAACTCATCCTTGAATACTAGGCCTTATTTATCAATAATTAAAACTCACTTTTATCATGGAATTATTTACATAACGAAATATTATCCTTTTAACTCAGGACTTGTTTGGTATATGATGCATAGTTATAAACATAGATTTGAAGTGGTTATGACCATCCCTTAGATTCCTATCCACACTTTTGCATGACCGAGGAATAACCCTTAAATCCTATTGACCAATTTACTGGGTTGATGTTATAGTATATGGAAATTTTCCCTTAAATGGTCTGCATGCAACTATTAAATAGTTCTAAGAAAAAATATTTTCTATTCCATGTTTCCTTACTATTCACTGGTTAGTTGTTTGACTTATCTGAAAGTAATATTAGTTGAACTCACAGGCTTTCAATAAATTTCATTTATACTTAACGTATCTTCTATTTTTATTTTCATTCTATTAATTACATCCTCTTCGACATTAATGTATTATAACTATATAAACATATCAATTCATTCAGTCAATAATATATTTCATTTTTTTCCTTTTTCATAAACTTCTCTCATACCTTAGTAGTAGATCTTCAGGAAACTATCCAATTTGTTTAAGGTTATCCCTTGTATTTTATAATCTAGAAATTTAATTACTTATGACATTCATTGTCCATGCATCAATAACTAAGAAAAATTATGTATATTTTCTCTAGTTTATCAAACCATATATTCAATACCTCATCTTACTATGAGTAATATATGTATATATACCATAATAATATCATGTCCTTAAGTAATATGCGAAATGCATACATTTTCCCTTTTCGTTCTTAACATACACATATTTTTTTAACTCATGACAAATTAATTGATGAATATCTTAAATAACCTCACATAGATGCAGGTATCACAAGCAAAATTATCTAACCAAAATATTTTTCTCTAAAAACTATGGGAGAGAGCACATTCCTCCTCATTGACGAGTTGCCACCCACAAACCCCCCCAAGCTTAGACATCTCTCCTGTAGGAATAAAAGTCTCTTTTTTATTCCTTAGTGGTATTTGTATAATTTCTCCCCAAAAAATATTTCCTTAGGAGCATCCTGCATCTAGGATATGCATCCCTTTAATTACCGAGGTTTGTTTTCTTTTATTTTATTTGGAAAAAAAATCTTATTTTTCCTTTAAATAACACCTTTGTCTCCATCTATGGGCTTCTCTTTCTTTTCACCTGACTTATAATTTCCCTCCAACTAAGTTCTAATATTCATTTATCATAATCTTTCTCTCCCATTATGCTATTATGGAAATAACAATTTTCTCTTGGGATTTTCAAGAGAATATTTTGGAAGGTCCACCATGTGGCATTAACCAGTTAATAATTCTCTAAAATAGAAAAAAGTCTCTATTACTCATTTTCTCTTCCCCATAGTTTCTACGCAAAAAAATCATTTATTCATGGTATAAAATTTATTTACATAATCAGTTAATTCATATATTTTCCTCCAAAACCATTGAGTTCAAACAATAATCATAATAGTTTAAAAATAGTGATGTGTTTTAAAATCAAAGCACAAGGTTATCACACTTTTTATGTGATAAAAATTGTCAAAAAAAAAACATAGATTATAAAGGGTTCTTCGAACCCTAATCCTAGAAAATATCTTTTGTGAAGTTTTATATTATGATTTTCTTAGGAGTTTGGGTAATTATATTAGAGTTATATAAGTCAATATTTTGGACCCATAAAGGCTAAAATTTCTAACATATCTCAATAAAAAGGATGACCATCAAACTAATATCCAATTTAAAGTTTTAATTGTACACAACTTATAATTGGCATAATTTTTCCTTGGAAGATCCATTTGTCACTCACTACAAAATTTTCTTAATATGAGTGTTATTATTATTCTTATTTAAAAAGGGTTATACAAGAAATTTTATAGCCCATGAAAATTAAACATGACATCGAACGAAAGTGAAGTCTTAAAATATAGGTTCTCCCAAATAAAATACCAGTTGTTTTCAAAAAGCCCTTAAAAAGTAAATTGAAAGTAAGATGGATGAAATGTAAAATAATATGCATAAGGAGATGGGTGAAATAGGGAGTAAATAAAATATAGCAAATAAGAAATACTTAAATACATAAGGAATAAATACAAAATATTATGAATTACATGAAAAATCTTCTCTCAAAAAGGAATCCTAAAGGAAAATGGAGATACAAGGAAATCATGAATATAATGAGAACAATTGTGTTTCCATTCAATCACATACGAAGAGTATTTTATTACAATTGGATATCACAAATATTGAATCATATAATTAATGTCATTCATAACTCCAAGATTTGTACCATTGAAGGATCAATTTGGAACTAAGAAACTACTACATTTGTAATATTGTTATGAATATGTTTGATGGTATAGACCATATACCATGGATATTCCAAATGTGAAAGTGCATTGATATAATCATATTGTAAGCTTTACAAAAGGTGAAAATTGTTGGATAGTTTGCATTTCCTTGATGGCTAGTGGCGGCAAGTGTGTTTCCATCAATTTAAACATCCATGGGGGAGATGTGTTAGACAATTGGCATTGTTTGACAACTAGAAAGTGTGTTGGCATTGATGTCGACCTGACTTTCATGATATTTTTGGAATAATTTTTTCTTGGTGTGTCAATATCAGGGGGAGCCTCGTGGTTGATGCATCCTCTTATAGAGAATCTTCGTAATAATAGAATTTTCAGAGAAGCCATAAAATTTTGACTATGATGGTAGGGAGTCCAAGACTTTGGAGTAGATTCTTCTCCATGTGTTTCACATAGATGTTCTTGGAGATGGCATAGTTTTATTTCCATTGAAAATATATTTCCAATGGTATGTTTAAGTATGGAAATGGCCTCCTCAATCAAAAGCTATTTCAAGTTAAACTAAGAACCACCAAAGTTAAAGCTGCAGTACTCCCCATAAGCATGAAAGCCCAAAACTTAATCAATAAATGACATGCAACAATATCTAGTCTTGGTGGTGGGAATAATGTTTGGAAGCCCGGAAGCATATTGAAATCTAGCAGGGATTGCTCGAAGGGTAGGAAGCCCGGAAGCCTGGAAGTCGAAAAGCCCGAAATCTAGATGACAGCTAATGGAGATTTCTGAGAGGGTCGAAAGCCTAGAATCCTAGAAGCCTAGCTATTAGCTAATAAAATTGTCACTCATGCGAGCATGGAATGAAAATTGATGAAACCCATAACCAATAAATCCCAAAAGAAATTAGAATTTTTTGGTTAGAAGAAGTTACAAGCATGTAGGCTCTCGGTTTCATGTTCTATGTTGTGATATGTGGCATCGCATGGGGTTGATAGGTAGAGATCAGAGTGTCATACAAATAATCTGACAAGTGGAGAGTGGGTTAATCCCATAACCTTAGAGGAAGAGGAGCATAACCAGGAACCGTCAGTAGTGCACACAAGTTGCCCAAGCTTGGAAGCCTACAAACCTATACAATCATAAGAAACATTATTTAAAAATAGATACCTGAATCAGGGCATGCAGTCTCCATTTTAGAAGTGAAATATGTATATGAGTGGGGTCGGTGAACCTCTAACCTACGCATGGTTATACCTATTGAATAAAACCAAGGGCATAAAATATTATAAAGGGACTTTATCCCCCGTAGGCTAGTAATGAAGTCTAGCGGCTAGAGGTCTAACCGAAGGTCACAACACTTGGTCCAGTGGTGTAAAATAGGTAAAGGTACTAAGGCATTGACAAAAATTCACACATGTGGGCCATGTTAGAAGACCATGAGGAAATAAGTTGTGTGAAATTATTTCTGAAGAATTGTTAGGCTCTAGGGTAACAACATATGTTTAAATGCGTATAAGAGTTGAAAACTCTTGAAAATTATGTGGCATATTTTGCAGAGATGCCAAATTAGCAATTCACCATAGCTGACTCATGGAGGCATTCAAAGGATATGGACGATTCAGAAACTTTGGAGATGATTCCATCCATATTTTGTGGTTATGTCAACTTTCCTATTCACCATAAGTTGTCTTTAGGGATGGATGAGTCAACCACTAGTTAAGAGCTTAGTGCCTATGATAATGAAAATGATCTCATAGCTTAGTAAATGTGCACAGTAAGGTTGGTGCCATTGGTTTGATGTTGACTCAAAATAATTTTTGGCTTAAGAATATAAAGGACCATAATTGATCAGAGGCTTTGATGGAGTTAGTGGTGGTTATTGAAGGCAGAAGTCTGAGATAGAGAGGACCATGATCTACGGAGGTAGTCATTTTCTCCAAAAGATCCATGCTCAAGCTTTGTTACACGTTGCAACAGAATGGAGAACTATGTGTTGAAGTGCACTCTTAGGTAGTGTGTTTGACTGCAGATGCAGGTGTCGTGTATTAGACGCTACAGTAGGAAGGATATCCATTCCTAAAGGGAAATCTAATCTCTATGTGTAATTAACAAGGAATGGAGAGGCATGTTATTTGTGCAGAAAACATTCATGAGTGGTACTCCTTGAGTGTGCATGTTAACTGAGATTTAATTCTCAATATGGAGAATTACATAGGTTCGTATTTACAAACTTAATTTAGTTGCAGTGGGTAAATAATTAGACGCAACAACATGATGGAGTTCTATGTAGGAGTACACTCTCGGGCATTGGAATCAACTGTTGAGAAAACATCAACCATTATGAAATAGAGGAACAAAAAAAATGATTGCAGTTGATCAAAGCAGGGATGCAACATTGTTGAAAAAGTGGAGTGGAGAGTTTTTTGTGTGAGTAAGTGTTGTTGAGTGAAGGTAGAATGTGCCTATGCTACAAAGAGAGGTCAAGAGTGTGCCTAACTATAGGAAGGTTGTGAGTTTGAATTTGTTTTTGTGAGAGGTTGAGGGCCTTGTGAAAAGGAAGGGGCTGATAGTTGGGTATATTTTTCCTATTGTAGAATGAGCATAAACCAAATATGCTACATGGAATGAGTATAATGGAGATGCAAATAATAAGAGAGCTAAGAATACACATAGTACCATCTATAATGAGAAGTAAATTTTATTTTTGAGTGTGTGTTGGAGCCTACATACAGGGAGTTGGTTCTTCCATATTAGTGGGTATCTAAATAAATCTTGGGGGATGGTGCCTCCTACAAATTTGTGCTTGAAACAAACCCATGAAGTTGGTGCTTTAGTTGGTGCTTTTGGTAATCTAATTACATGTCCACAGAAGAAGGGAGTTGGTGCTTCTTGCTAGTGGGTGCTAGAAAAAAATAAATGGGAGTTGGTTCTTCCTGTCTGTAGTGTCTCACAAACAAATTTGATGTAATAGAGTAGGAACAAAATTTACATCAAAATAACAAATTATCTTTGGTGATTTTTCTCCTGAAAGGGTTTCCATGTTAAACCTCTATCTCTCATGTGTATGTTGTTCATGGTGTACGTGTGTTCATGTGTTGACTTTTATTCCCATTGAACATGATTTTTTGTTGGTCATATGAATGTTTTCCATGTTTTAATCAAAAAATATAAGTTCCCATAAAAAATTTAAAATTAGCCTTAATATTGATTCAACCCCCTGCTCACTACTAAGATTTCTTCCAAGAACAATTTCATGCTTGTAATTATAACAAGTTCAATTTGTTTGGTATCAGTGGCTTTGTGAAAGGAAAATTAATTCTATTGTATATTTGACCATTTTTATAGATGAATTGATAGCACTATATGGTAATATTAATATAATGTATTCCTTAGCCAACTAGTAAATATTCAATGAAGAGTTATGATTACAAAGCACATTCAAATTTCCAAAATTTGAGTGTCAAGGTAAATAAAAATTTGAAGGATAGTTTGTTAGACCTGCTATGCGAACTTTAAAGTAAAGCATCCAACATGAAGTGGATCTTTTGAGCCTAAAAATATAGAGAAGGATTTAAGTTAGGAAATTCAAACTAAGATTAAAAATATGGATACTAGAAGAGTGGTCACTAAAAATTATAGGTAACATCATACACCCTCTTGTATCCTCAATCGACGGGGTTGACACCTTCATAAATGGATGAGAAAATAGTAAAGGGATTTTTTTTATTGTGATAATAAACACAATAATTGTATTAAATTTAGTTATAATAAAATATTCCATATAATTTTTGTAGAGTAAGAAGATCAAGGAATGGAACCATCATAAGAAGTAGAGTTAGAAGAGGCTACTATAACAATATTTTTTTTTCATTTTATTCTCCACAAAATCTTAGGCTAGGAGGATATATCAAAAACAAAATAGTAATAATGTTTATTGATTATGGTAGTACCCATATTTTCATTATTTACAAATTAAAAAACCCTCAAATGATTGTTATTTATAACATCATAATTTCAAGTAATGATTGCAAATGGATGTACCATAAATTTTTAAACGAAGTGCCATAATATTAAAATTTATATGGGTGAGTATATATTAGATAATCCCATGACTGCGATACAAATTAGTGGTACTGATTTTGGATTCGTGGCCTAATGGTTATAATTATTGGGAATAAGGGCCCCTATTTTCAAAGATGTTGTCATGAAATTTTCCTTACAAAGAAACAAACTTGATATTAATGGTATTAAAGGGTAACCCTCAATAATGATAAATTGTAACACCATGACCAAACTACTTAGAAAAGGAAATGATTATCTAATTTCATAATTTCTCTCACTGAATTTTCAAACATATATATACTCTACTAAAAATGGATCTCTGAAATTTTTTCATAAATAATTCCAAGCTATTTGGAGAGATGTTTATGGGTCTTCTACCTGCTTGAGATCATGACCATGATGTTCATTGCAAACATAGAAGTGTATCACATAACAGTATGCATTACAGGTATCCATATGCATATAAAGGTGATATTTATCACATGATTCAATAACGTTAGAAGGAAACATCATTTAACCCTGCCAAATTGGTTTTTATTCATAATTTTGATGGTTATAAAAACATATGATCCATGGCATACATTTCTATATTATAGACAATTCAAGATAATGACCATGAAATATAATTTTCCTATTGAACCTATAAATTATTAAATGAATTTCACGGACTATTTTTCTTTAATAAGTTTGATTTATCTTCAAGATATCATCAAACTATAATGAGGCAAGAAGACATTCTTAAAATTCCCTTCAAAATATACGAATGAAATTATGATTTTTTGGTTATGCCATTTGGAATTATCAATGCACCTTCAAAATTTCAAATATTAATGAGTTCTATTTTAAGAATATTTTTTATATAAAAAAATTAGTATATATTTTATGACATACTAATGTATAGAAAATATTAAGAATATAATATATACCATGTTGATAGAGTCTTTTAGAACTATTAGAAGAGATAATTACATGTAAATCCTTCAAACTATTCCTTTAGGGTTTGATTTGAATACTTGAATCTTATTGCATTTCAGGAAAGTATCAAAGTGGTCTCTAATAAAATTAAATCAATGATGAAATGGATAATCCCCAAAATTTTGTGGAAACTTATAGGATTCTTAGGATTGAAAACATATTACCATAATTTAATCAATTATTATAGATAAATAACAACACCTATAAAATGATTATAAACAAGGAAGAATTTTGTTCGACTCACAAAGAACAAAAACTCGTTGAAAAACATAAGAACGTTGTGTATACAACTCTTTTCCTTGCCACAATTGACTTTGAAAAAACAATTGTTGTGGAGTGTGATGAATTATGCCATGGACTTAGTCCAATTTTAATGGAAAACATAATACTCATTTCCTTTTAAAGAAACCAACCTAAATTAAAGGACTTGGTTAAACTCATTCTTGAAAATAAACATTACCCATATTACATGTTGTTAAAAAAATTACCCTTACCTAATAGGATGACACTTCAAGGTACAAATAATCATTATAGATTGAACTACTTATTGGAGAAAAAATTATGTTAAAAAAAGAATAAAAAATGGGCTATAAAGATGTTAGATTATGACTTCAAAATTGTATGAAAGAAAGGAAAACAGAATGTGATGGTAGATATAACTTCAAGAAAAGAAGAAGAAAGAAATACTTAATTATTTCCTATTTCTATTAAATAAGCAAGGACATAATGAAAGCAATTGGAATTCATGTAATATCATTCAAAAACTAAAACATACCCGAAACAAACATGGTAAACTTGTTTAGGAGAATGATGTGTTGTGGAAGAAGAAATATGATGGGATGGAAGAAGTAAGCACATAGTGGAAGCACGATTAGAACGTATGGAAGATCAATCAATAACTACAAAAAATCCCAAGTGGATTGGATAATTTCTTTTAGAAGAATGATAAATTGTGACATGAATATTACTTATATTTCTATAAGAATTCCCAACAAAAAGATGAATTTATTTTTGCATTGCACACTTCTCTTATAAGAGAACATTTAGTGTTCTTGAAAACCTACCACACAATCAAGAAGGATATTTTTTGGGAATGTATTGGAACTAATGTTGAAAAGTACACAATTGAATGTGTGGTTTATGAATGAAGTAAGCGACAAAAAATCAAGAACCCAAAATATCATACAACCATTATCTATACCAAGTCAATGTTCACAATAAGTTTCAATAGATTTTATTATATATTTTTATTCAAATTTGATGGAAATAATGTTGTTATGGTAGAGGTAGATAAACTAACAAAGTATGCCACTTTTTCGCTATGTTTCTCACCCTTTTAAAGCAATTCCACTAACAAAAAAATGGATGGAAATCATCCTTAATCAACATCAAATTCCGAAGATTAGTGTAAGTCATAGAAATCCAATTTTCACTAAAAAAATTTAAACGAATGATTTTATTGATTGGGTACTTAATTAACTCACAACTCATCTTATCATCCTCGATCTAGTGGAAAAACTGATATTTATCAATAATTATTTAGAAGGATATCTTTCTTGCTTTGCATACAATAAATAGGAATAATGGGTAAACTGGTTTCCCCTATAGAAATGGTGGTACAACACCTGCTTTCATAATTCATAAAAAAACTCCCATTTATATCATAAAACCTCTTATTAAGCCCTATATATATTTGGTTATTACATTTCTAGTCTTCTACTAGTAGGCTAGTTAGAACCTTTAGTTCTACCATTTGAGTATAATTGTACCCTTTGTCTCCTACAGAGACAGAGACACAACCCACGCACATAGACCAAAGATACTTAGTATTAGGACCTTGTCATCTTGTATTCTATGTTAGATTCATTGTAGAAAAAGGTATCACCCTTGGAATGGCTTTTATTCGTTGATTTTTTATCTTTTTAAGAAACTTGAATCAATACAAAACTATCCATAAAACATTCCATGTCAATTTATTAATCATTGGAAAATGGTGGACGTATTGATTGAAAAAAAAAAATATTGTAAGAGCACTCAACAAGTGATGATTAAAAGTATCTATTAGAAATACATTGATGGTGTAAGAAACAATTTCTTATGAAGAGAATGACAACTAAAATTCAATGAGAAGCTTACCACATAAAATCAAAAAATGAATTTATGTTAATTCACTTAAATAAATCAATCAAGAGATATGTATATTGGGGTTAAAAGTATCTATTAGAAATACATTGATGGTGTAAGAAACAATTTCTTATGAAGAGAATGACAACTAAAATTCAATGATAAGCTTACCACATAAAATCAAAAAATGAATTTATGTTAATTCACTTAAATAAATCAATCAAGAGATATGTATATTGGGGAGTAGGCGACTAGGAAATTTTTTAACATGCATTAGACCTACATCTTAAATGAGTAGAAAACTTGGAATTATAATGGAAATATTCCTACATTAAATTAAAAATAGACATTAAGAATCATTTTTGTAGGTTTTCATTAGGGTCGTGTTAAACATGCCTTAGACTATGAATTTCGGATATGAAAAGATGTAATAATTTCCAATAAGAAATTTATATGAAAACATCGCATTAGAAAATTTGATTATTCAGTATTTATATTTTTAAACTTATTTATAAATAAATTTGGAATTTCATAATATGTAGCAAAAAATTATAATTTCTCATTAAATATTTTGAAAAGAATCAAAAATAGTTTACAAAATAAAAATCATATATTAATGGAAAAAAATAAAATTTCCCAATAAAATATTTTAAGCTACAACCCAAAGGGAAAAGATGGGTCCATGATATTATTCAATCATATATTAATGGAAAAAAATAAAATTTCCCAATAAAATATTTTAAGCTACAACCCAATGGGGAAAGATGGGTCCATGATATTATTCAATTTGGGGGATTATGCCGAGGTTAAAAAAATAAGAATTAACGAATTAATGTGTGGATTTTGAAAAAAAAAAAATGGTTTTTCCTCGGACCTTAAATTTAGGAACTATGCGTAGGATAAAAGAGATGAATTAATGAATTATTATGGATTTTGAAAAGGAAATTGTTTTCCCTTGGAACTTAATAACCATTTCGAATAGAGTTATAATAATGATATATTTATTATAAAAAAAAATGAAAGTATTTTTTATAATTTTAATTTTAATTCAATTTTATCTAAAATTGAAAATTTTGATTTTTTAAGTGATGATGATGATGATGATAGTGGTTAACGTTTACTGAGACCAATTTTTGGTTTATCACACCTAAAGAAAAGAGTTATTTAATTTGATTTAAGATTTTATTCCTATGCTCAAAAATCTTGGAGAGAAGCCTCCCGAGCTCATTATAATTTTGACATCTTAAAAGGCTAGGAAGGTTAGTATTGCAACAAAGATTATGAAATTGAGCTCTAATGTGGTTGTACGTGAGGCGCTCTAAGATGAAGTGATTTTCATCCTCGATGTTCATATTCTCACAGAGATGACAGATCCTTTCCATCCATGGTGTTTTAGGAACTGTGCAATGACCTGTTTCACTATGGAGCTCATGAGAGTTTGCTCTAATCTTGGCTATATTAATTTCCTTCTTTGATATAGTTAAAATAGAAAAATACTTTTGATCTTATAAGGTGGGGTTGATGACCTCCTTATAATACCTTAATTTTCTTTTAGATGCTAGATCTTTCTCACACCACAATTTTTCTTTGAACTTAGAAGTAACAATTTTTTTAATGTTATTTATGTTTTGCAATAGAACATTCTCGTCGATCTCCCAATGGTTTAACCAGGCCTTGGTGTCTTTATACCAACCTCGTTTAAGCCTTAGGTGGTTTTGGCTGGAATATAAAGCTAGCTTAGGAAGTCTATGGTCTCCTATGTTATTGAACTTGTGCTTGTACAACAGAAGCCTAGTCATAGCTAGGCTCTTGATAGGGGAAAGACCCACTTCTATAAGGAGAATAGTATAGGGTGCATTGCTTTTAGTTTTAAGGGTATACGTTATAAAATGCTTTTGGATTTGCTCAATCTTTCTCCAGGATTCTCTAGAGATGCTACAACCCCAAACGTCACATCCATATAAGATAACAGGAGTGATTAAAGTTTCAAAGAGGAACTTCTTTCTATCCCACATTACGAGGTTTTCCATTTTACAATTATTTTCAAGGCCAAAATAATCTTTCCACTCCACATTAATTCTTTTTTGAATGCTATAGTTCCAGTTGAGCTTGTGATGAATATCAATTCCTAGATACTTGTAAGAAGACACTTCCTCCAAGTTACTATTTTCATACATAAAATAAGCATAAGTGTCCTTCTTGGATTTGATAATCATAACTTTTTTTTTGTCAGTGTTAACAGACATACCCACGGTAGAGAAGAAATCCTTAAGAAGTCTAAGTTGCTTATCAAGATCATATGGGCATCTCGCGAGAAGAACAATATCGTCAGCATTCAGAAGAAGGATGATGACTATCCCAGCTACGATCATGCCAGTACATCCTGCTTCCTCTAAAAAACCTTCTAGCTTGTCGATGTAAATGCCAAATAGGGTAGGGGAGAAGGAGCAACCTTGTTTAACTCCGATATTACACTTAATATCTTTCGACCACCCCTCATTTCTCTTTAACTTGGCAATTACATTCTCATATAACCTTATAATGGCTGCTCTTAACTCAAAAAGGAACATTTAGCTCTTCTAATCTATTCCATAGGTTATTTCTGGGAACCGTATCGAAATCCTTTCTAAAATCCACAAAGCAATAGAAGAGATTGGATTTATCACTGTGGAATTCTTCCACAATGATCCTAAGCATAACGAGGTGGTTCATTGTTGAGTGTTGTCTTCTAAAACCTGCTTTCCCTTTAGCCCGCTTAGCTTCACTTTCAAACCAAATTCTCAACTTCTTTTCCAAAATAATACCATATAACTTGGCTAAGAGAGGGCTAATCATAATTTTTCGATAATTAGAGGGGTTATTTGTATCCCCACTTTTAAAAATAAGGATAATGAGGCTCTGAGTCCAAGGTTTAGGGAACCCTTGCTTGACCACTTGGTTGAAAAGCTTGTTGATGTGGGGGATGAGGACAAGACCTCTAATTTTTAAGATTTCTGCCTCGTAACCTTCAATGTCTTTAGCTTTCCCATTTGCTAGGTGTTTAAACCCAAAATCAATGTCTTCTAATGAGAAAAATTCTTTCGTTGTGAGTAGGGTTTCAAAATCCGAGGCATTTGGAGATTCATAAAGATTTTTAAGGTAGGAATTCGAGTCATGTAAAGCAATTTTATTATTATCTTTGGTTTTCCTAGTTAGAATCTGCCTCCATAATTTATTAGAAGCCACCTTAGAGAGGTATAAGAGATTCTCTTGTCTTTTATGAATATATTACCTTTTTTTCCTTTTAGTTAGGGCTTTGTAGATTTTTATCTTGTTAATTTTGAGAGATTCATCAACAACTTCCTTAATTGTTCTCCTTGCACTTTTACAATCCTTGTCATACCATGGGTTGGTTTTGCTATTTCTTTTGTTACTTGAGACTTCAATTGAGAACTCGTTAATAGAATATGAGAGGGTTGTAGTAAAATTATGATAGAGGTCATCTATGTTGTCTATACTAGATAAAGGAAGAAAATTAGTTTTTAATTCATTTAGAAAGAGATCGTTTTTATTTCTATCAAAGATTAAGTTCTTTTGACTATAAGGATTATCTTCTATGGGATCTCTATGCATGAAAAAATTGAGAGTTATGAGTAAAGCCCTATGATCAGAGTCAGGCTCGTGGTCATCTGAGATGTCAAAATTTATTATTTCGTTGTATAAAAGGAGATCGAAAATAACATAGTCTACCACGCTCCTGCCAAGCCCATGGATGCAGGTCATCTTGATAGAATTGGGCCACTTCTTTAGACCATTTCAAATTATGAGATCTTGAGCACTACAGAGCTTGACTAGCTCCGATCTAAACAAATTATCCCCAAGGTCTTCAAAGCTCCTTTTGTATCGGCTAGCCAGAGTAAGGTCTTCGTCTAACCAAAGAGGATTGGGGTTGGAATGATTGCTTATAAGAATAGCTTGGTTGCTTGAAGTTCAAGCATTAAAGTCACCCATTAAAAGGATATTACCTTCATTCCTTAGGCTAGAAATATCATTCTCTAAACCATTGTAAGGACTATTTTTATCTAGATTCTTTTTCTTATAGGAGTTAGAATTAATGGAGGAAAAATAAATTGCTATGTAGGCCTTTTTATCATTAATGTCAGTAATATCAATCCAACTATATTGGTTGTAAGGGTCGTTTTTATAAATCCTAGCATGGTGGGAGATGTTCTTCTTAATGTAGCAAGCTATGCCCCCAATGCCTCTACTAGAGGAACACTTATTCCAGGTAGACCATAGTGCAAAGCCATCTATGTTAGGGACCTTAGATTCTTCGTGCTCGCAAGTTTCAACAAGCAATATAATATCAACATCATTTGAGATCCAACTTAGCTTGGGGCCTCTGTTCCATGGAAAGCCTCGACAGTTCCAAGAAAGAATTCAGAGCATGTTGAATTGTTATTTATTACTATCTTTTTGGTTTCTATCTCGAATAACAGCTTTTCTATTTAAATTTAAATTTTATATATTTAACTTTTAAAATTAGAAAAAAATATGATTTTAAAGAATGAAATATTTAACAAATCAATTTGTTGAAAAAAAAATATTTTTTAAAATAATTATATATAAGCATTCAAAAGAACCACCAAAATATAGTTGAAAAATTAGGAAAAACCTCTTTCTAAAAGGTATTTTTCTCATTTCGAGGAGTGTTATTGCCACTGATCAATTCATTACATAGCCTCCCAAGTCGGTGAGTTTCTCTATAGATATTATAAGGTTGTTATGGAGGGGCGACAGTTTCAGGGAAGGCGTACAATAGTGCTAGTGGTTATAAATGCATACATATGGCTCTGGGGCCAGTGGAAATACATCATCCATGGGAGGGGTGGTGAGGTTGTATCCTCTCCCTCCCTTACAATGGTTCTCTTAGAGCTAGTTTCTTTCAAATCTCTGTTTCTTGGGGTACAAAGTGTGGTTTTGAGAAGTTGGCATCTTATTTCAGAAGACATAGCAGGATCTTAGTCTTTTATATGGTCCAGTTGGTGTTGTGTTTTGGTATGGACACACATGAGTTTAGATGATGGGACACTATTATTATTTAGAGGCTTCTATGTTTGGTGTGGTTGGCCTATGGAGTTACAATTGTTGTGGGGTTGAAGTTTTGGTTATGGGCACAATATTGTTATGACTTTAGGTGTTCATCTTATGTACATTTTTGAGTCTAGAAATTCACCAATTTGATCTAAATGTAATATTCTTTTCATGGCTTTTAGGCTGTCGTGGATTTTTTATTAATCATTTTAGCTTTCCTTATTATTTCTAAGTAGAAATTTTAGTATTATGTTGAAAAGTGTTATGGCTGTAACCCACACACATCTAGATGCAAAAATAATATTGCTTTGGTCTAATTAATAGAATTTTTGAAACAACTTAAAAAAATACTTATTTAAAAAAAATGATACAAAATAATTAATTTAATATAACAACTCTAAATAGTATTACACTATAAATATTATTACACTCTATATTTATCTTTTAGTATTATAATTTAATATTTTTTGTATTATTCAAAGAAAGTTTTTATATTTATTATTAAATATATATTTAATTTGGTAATAAAAAATATAATAATAATATTTTTTTATTTTAAATTCAACATCTTAATAATAAAATTTACATAATTTCCTATTTTTTACAAATACAATATTATATATTTTATATGAAAAATATATGTATACTATCAATATAAATAACATGGAATTGTTAACATTGAATTGAATTTAAATAGGAAATATTTTATTCCTTTCTCCTAACAACAAATAATTTTATATATAAAATAAAATTATATATATAATTTAAGAGCTTAATTAGAGTTCAATTCCATAATCTTTGTTGTAATTCTGATTTTTTTAGCTTTTTAAGATGTTAAAATTATAGTGAGTTTGGGAGGCTTTTTTCCAAGCTTTTTGAGCATAAGAATAATATTTTAAATCAAATTAAATAACTGTTTTACTTAGGTCCGATAAACCAAAGATTAATCTCAACGTATGTTAACCACTACCATTATATATATATATATATATATATATATATATATATATATATATATATATATATATATTCCAGAAAAATTGAAGCTTAAAAATTAGATGGTCAATGGTATAGAAATTAATTATTTCGTAAATGCTCAATGGTATGACTTCGTTATGATTATCGATCTTCCGTACTTATTGCACATGTATGATTCGATTGTTAAATTTTATTTAACGTCTAAATTATAGACATGGAATTGGATATGTAAAAAATTGCGGATTATATACACACGGAATTGGTGATGTAAAAAATTGGGGATTATAATCATGTATACATGTAAATGAAAAACCGAAAAACATGAAAATAAAAAACACCGAGTAGTATATGATAAAACAGTATGATTATTTAAACGAGTAGTATGAGTGCAGTTTATTATATAAGAACAGTAAAATATAGTGACAGTATAGTATGTTATAAGTATTATTATATAAATATAGTAAAATATATACACAAGACAGTATAGTATAGTGTGTTTTAAGTATTATTATTACTAGTCTACATTAGTATTAATATGAAAATTATTTCAACTTTAATAATAAGACGCCTCTAGAATGAGCCTTTCGTCTCAACCTTTTAAGTCAATTAATAAATATATTTTACTTTATCATACACAAGGTTAAAAAAATATGTGAAACCTTTAAAAAAATTATAACTTATTTGTAACGCATAATAACAATTTAAAAATGAGAGCCTGGATTTTCTTTTGACACTGCAGACACCCCGACACTGTACTCGGACAAACCTGTAGACTGAAAATTAAGATGTACATATCTTAAGCACTATGCGACTTACAAGTGACTGTTATTAGCGGAAAAAATGTCCTATTCCACGGCGGGAAAGATGTCCTATTATCACAGCATGTGCATCACCAAACAACAGTTTGATAGGCACCAAAATTTCCTAAAATGTCAAGTTAATGTCCTACATACAGTCCCATCATTTCAACAATGCAGTATAATTAAATCATGGCTGCGAATATCCCTGGTTGAAGATACCGACAGGATCTGTTTTTTCTTCACGCCGAGAGAGTCACAAGCCCTGGGAAATTCGCCGAACCGTTCCCTTTCTATACCCGTCGCAGAAGATCAAGCCAATTACAATGGTTGTGTTTTAGACAGAATTGTTGACATGGTGGCCGTGATTCCGCTTCAGTGTTGAAGCCACAGAACGAACCCAGAGCTTCAGATGTTCTTTCGTATCCACACCTGCTGCATTTGGGTTTGGCAGTTCCCAGTTTTCCACGGGCGCTTCTTGAAACCCTAAACCCATGGTGCTATTTTCATGGTGGGCTAATCGCTTCAATCCAGGAAGAAGAGTCAGTAGTCGCGGGGTAAACTGGTCCTTTCTGAACTCGAAACCAAGCTCCATAAGACCTTCTAGCTCTTGTAATTCTCGATCCACTCTACGTTTGGGGTCTTTCTCCTTCTGCGTCAGCTGCTTGCGTCTCGAAACAGTCTCTAACTTTGGCACAGAGTTTGGTTGAGGCATGTGGAGGCACATGTGTGCAGCTGAGGACCTGCCTTGCCTTCTCTCAGGAAGCGAAGCAGGGCGCTGCCCTGTAATCCCAAGCGCTGAATCGCTCATGTTAGGATTTGATAACTCGATGAAACGAGAGGAGCGTCGAAATTTTTCCCTGACCGAACAGCAGTAAATGAAACTTTTATAAGGAGTGGATGGGTGTGGGCCATTGCCTACTATCACAACTGTGAACTAAAATATGAAAGAGTAATGTGAAAAGGGCACGGCTGTTGTCGTGCTACGAGTTAATCTCGTGGTTAAAGTGGAGTTTAGGTGGCATTCAAAATTTAGAGGTTTCTAATCTTTCGTTTCGTAGGTCACCCGACAGACCCAGGCTGGAACCGAGTCACGTACGTTTTTGCAGTTAAATTTAATGTTATATGTGTGGAACATGGATAAACCCGAGCGACAAGCGAAGAAAAATGAAAGAAAGCTGGCGGGGGCCTTGAGCCCCAGCGACGTACGTTTTTACACTTAAATTTAATGTCAGGGTGGATAATTATTTCTTGAGCTTTAGCTTTAGGATATTAAATGTGATTGTGCATATACCGTTCACTATTATATTTAAATTTAAAGCTCAAGAAATAAGTATTGCCTAAAATAAAATATAAATCTATGCTCACTCACAAAAGTTTTTATGATGTATTTTCATATTTATTTTTATTTACCATTTAAATACTATGTATAATATATTTTGTTAATATTTTAGTGTGAATATTGAAATAAGTTTTTTATACCAATTATATTTTATTTTAACTTAATCTTAAAATATGGTTGAAGTAAATAAAATTACACATAAACATTTATGTTTTATATTTTTTTTATAAGACATAAACATTCATGTTTTATATTTTTTATAAGACATAAATATATTTAATGTTGTTCATTTATTACAAAACAAATCCATGATTAGGGTAATTATATATAATCATTTTTTTAATGTAATTTTAAATGTATTATCAATTATGTTGGTCACACTTACTAAATATAATGTGTCTAATGAGTTTGAATCTATAAAGAGATCTTCACTTGATAATTATATAAGAAAAAATTTTGTCTATCTTTTTCTAACCAACTAGTGTGGTTCATCTTTACTACAAGATGAGAGATCAAATCATGTCATCAATTTTAAATAGATAAAGAGAAGAGGTAACTAGCAGTTGGAATATAACAATTAATTTAATTTAAAAGCAAAAATAGTAGTTTTTATTTAAATTTAATTAAATTTTTATTATTTTATTATTCAGTTTAGTTTCAAATTATAATATTTTTATTAAAACTCAATAATCAATAATTCTTAGTCAAATACTCTAAAGGAAAATTTGATTATTTGTTTTATGTTATATCTTTGTTAATAATACATATTAATTTAACATTATTAATATTAGGAAGTGAAGAATAAAATAAGATTAATTATGCAGATTGAATAAAGGAAGGGGGCTTAGATTAAATAATTAATTTGAATTAATTATAATAAAATAATAAACACTTAGAAATATAGGGTATGTATCCAACATCTGTTAATACTCCAACTATCTTCTCTATTAAAGTTGATCTTCCTTAGTTGACTGGCCTTTTTCTAGTCTCTAAAGCCTCCCTTAACTTACGGTGATGAGAATGGCCAGTCTCAAAAATGACGCAATGACCTTAGCATCCTCAATGCAAATGTGATGGTTAGTATTTTCTGCATGCTCCACTAAAGGAGATGAGCGAGACCTTCCATGTTTTATGTCAGCTGCATGTTCACAAATCCTTTGATTTATCGATTGACTAGTTTCACCAATGTATTGAGTCCCACATGAGCAAAGAATGATGTAAACGCCTTTCCCATCACAGGGCCCTTCACCGATTTTAGAGACCTATGAATAGTGTTAAGGGGATTGAAATTTGAATCAACCTTATGCTTCTTTAGGATCCTAGCGATATTATATGTGGTCTCTTGAATAAACGAAAGATGCATTACAAAGAACCATTCATTGGGATATTTTTTGTTCTTAGGACCTTTTTCTGCTTTAAGAAAATCTCTAAAGGCCCAAACCTATTATAACCATTCTTAATAAAGACATTCAAGAATTTCAACCTACTTTTAAATGAAAATTTCTAAAGATTCTAACATTTTAAGAAATATTAATATACAAGCCATATATTATATTTTGTATAGATACAAAAATGGTCCACAAGTCAAAAACAAGGTCACCAATAATCATTTCAAAAAGACACAAAATGAGATTTGTTATCTCTTGAAATAGGCAAAATGAGTTACCTATTGAATGATCATAGATGTATATATAAAACATTTGAGATTTCAATGTCTAACCATGCAATAGATCCATTTTTTAATCAAATTATAAATACATTGTGACAGCCTCATTTAGAGTTAATTAGCATGAATTAGCTGAAAAGACAATTTGTTTATTTTTATTATTTGTTTACTTTATTTTGGTAAAAGAAACTCAAAAACACCATTTTACTTTGCATTACTAAGTTAGTAAATAAAAAGGGAATCTCTTAAACTGTTGGAAAAGTTTCTAAGAATAGAGGGTGGTTGGGAACAGTTGGAAGACAGTTACCTACCCTCCAGGGATAAAAGAAAATCCCAGGAGAGGGATAGGGGTTCTGTGAATTTCTGGGAAAGGGTAAGTTGCAGTAATCTCTAGAGCTGGGTGAAATACCAGTGGAGAACAGTTTCTGCAAACCATATAACCAAAATTGTCTGTATGTGGCTGGATAGGTCGTCCAGAGGTCATAACAGAAGGATTATTCTTTGTTCCCGTGGCACCGACTGATATTCTGGAGCTAGGGGGCAAGAGGAGGACGTCATCGCCTCCCTTGATGGTTGGGAGGACCATAGTTTAAGAGTTATTATCTCGTAACAGATAAGTAAATCAGAAAGACTCTAATTTTATGCTACAGGAAGTTTGTTTATTGTTAGTAGTTATTCAGAGAACGCTTAAGATAATCTGAGTTTTCTTTATTGTGATAGTTAAAGAAAATTTTGTAAGCATAATTTCTGTGTGTGGGAATACTGTTCTGGTTTTGAACTAAGAAGTAACAGATAGCCTAGATAGCGCAATGTTATGTGAAAATTTAGTGCTTTCTATGATAAAGACATTATCTATGGAATAGTTAACAAAAGATTGGCACAGGAAATGTTTACGTCTCGATTTCTTTTATGGGAAGTTGGTAAAACACGAAATCTGAATGACATGTTATAACGAACAATAGACCCCGTAGTTCAAACGAGGCACGGACGCAAACTGACAAATGTGCAGACTTTATTGTTCAAACCACTGTTAAAAGCAAAGGATTGAGAACCTTTTTATTCTTCTAGCAGAGACATATTATTCCATAGAGAGCTTGTAAAGCTGGGAAGGGTTGGAAACCCCATCCCGCTTCAGCACTCTTATCAAACAGCTATACTCGACCATGTTTCGGCGGCCGGTACCGAAAACCTAGTAATTTAGTTAAGTAGACATTTATAACAGGAATCGAAAGGAGAATCAAGAAAACCCATAACATCCATCTATACTCAGAATGTATGCAGTACCACCGATTACCGAAATCGGGAGCAAACATCTCTACGGAGAAAAGTAAGACAGAGTGTTACTATGATTATAACATATGAAAAGAAAATAGCATTATATAGAAAAATGATCACCCATACGCAACAGTAACAAAGAAGTTCACGACCTGTAGAACCTAGCCAGGAGCCAGATATTTTATTCCAAATAAAAACATTAACTATTAACCAAGTCCATATGTAAACCCCGGGCGGAAAGACCGAGAGCGGCCATACAACTATTTATACATTGCTTAAACTCGGTATGAACAAATTCTGAAAGAACAAGATTCATTTTCCAGTGACTTGGTGAATATATATAAATTAAACAATAGAGCATGTACAGTTCCTACTAATCTTATCGGTCAATAGACGATGAATGGAAAGGAAAAACTCTTGTAGATTATTGTCTTCCAGTACATCAAAGTTTAGCGCCATGGGACGTGACCAAATAAGATTAACAGAGATTAAACTTACAACCAAGGTAAATAATTGAGTGCATGTCCTGAAATATCTAAAACCCCTTTGTATCGAGGCTCAAAAAGGAAAAGTTCTAAAGACCCTGTAAGATCAACTAAAACCCTAAGCTAGGTGACCATGTATGCAGGATATCTCAAAGCCAACTCATGCCACGATTGCATGATGGTGAGAGCGGCGGATTACCTGTAGAAAAGGAAACATAATCAACACAACGGTTTGAACAAGAAAGCCGAGTTTTGCATGGAAAGAGATGGTTGGCGAGCTTTCTCCTCACTGTAGAAGTAAATTAAAAATCATTAGATAACCCTGGAATGAATAGATGGACCAGAAATATTTGGGCGTAAAGAGTATCAAAGTAAATAGAGGGTTTGTTTCTACACACACCTGGTAGAGGAGATTGAATCCGTTAACCGGACCATTTTTTCCTGGAAGGCAACAGAAAAATTGAGTTTATGCAGACGTAGGACATAGACCGAAAGCTTGAACTTATGCAGTGAACGCCTTGTGGTTTGGGAGGCGAATTCTTACCTCTGATAGCCTATGGTGGAGTGGAACTGCAGGCTTAAGGCATCCGAGTTGAAGAGCATGGACTTGTGCCAAATATGGCAGAGCATGCCTGCATAAATATATATGTATAACCCTTCTTCCTCAGGACCTATTGCAATCGAAACAAATAAAAACTTCAGGTCTGCTTATAGAGAAGTAACTGAGACTTAAACAGTAGAAACACAAAACGATGGCTGGCTTACCTCAGTCCAGAGAACGCCGGAAAAACCAAAGGGAGCCAAGTTGTGATGTGCGCCATGGACGAGGAACCGCAGAGTAAGAAATGGCACATTGGCAGAATGTCATCTGGTGGTCGTTCACTCGCATTCCTCCGAGTAAGTCGAGGCGCGATAGCATAGTAAACACCCGGATTAATCTCCTGTACAGCAGATAACGCTGGAGGATGACACATGGCTCTGGCGAGGAGTATGAGGAGCCAACCGGACGGATATTTCAATATTCTAATTAATGAACAGTTTTTTCAGGGATCGTCGAGATTTCATCCAGCAGGTAACCGGAGATCTCGAACGATCGATCATTAAATTCCCATATGCAATATTAAATGTTAATGGTAACGTGTTTGTTGTTAAGTCTGTTAACAAGTTGAGCTATGTTAAACATCAGTAAAAACCCAACGTACTTTCCCTTGTGTTTAATTGCATTTCGAACTGTGATTAAAATCATAGTCTCGATGAGATTTTAAGGTTGGTTGACGGATAGTTTATAGAGATATGATTTATAGTTAGAAGTCTTGTTAAATGAGTTGTATAAAAATTTTTACATTTATGTTGTTCTATAGTAAATGTGTAGATAGAGGTGAGAAGTGGTATCAGAGCCGGTTACTACACTAGCAACCTAAGGGTCTACTAACAAAGCTGTGTGTGTATTAGTGCACTGAGAAGAAGAAAATGATATGAGGGAAGATATAACATCTCAATCACAACCAAACGAGACTCAAGGTCCAACAGTTATGGACCCAGAAATGTGGGTTCAACTAACTGTGGAGCAGCATCAAAAAACGAGTAAATTGCTGGAAGAACAACAGCAACAAACTGTTTTTCTGCTAAACACTGTACAACAGTTACAAGAGGAGATAATGAGAGTCCGAAAGGAAAATGAAAAGTTGTTGCAAGACCAGGAAAGGATTCTGAAGAGTATATCTGATAAAAAAAATCAGGAGATGCGACAACCCAGTGCAGAAAAAGAATTATCAACGGAAGCAGAAGACCAGCAAACCAGAAACAACACCACTGGAAAGACTGAAAAGAGTTACTCTCACAAGAGCAAAAACCGTAATAATAATGAGGCAGAATCGGAAAATTTGTCTGATCAGCAGGATCATAAGAGGCAGAAAGTTGAACTGCAGGGGGAGTTCCGCAAGATTAAGCCACCAATGTTTGATGGCGAGGCGGAGGAAGCAGTTGAAGCATGGTTGATTAACATCAATAAATATTTTCAGGTAAATGAGTATAGCAGCAATCTGAAGGCCAGATTGGCTATATACCAGCTGCGAGAGAAAGCCACCCTGTGGTGGGAGGAGGTAAAGAATGTTCGCAGTATTGATGAGCGGGACATTACCTGGGAATCATTCCAGCAGTACTTCAAGGATAAATATCTAACAGAAATATTTTATGATGATAAAGCCAAGGAATTCCACGATCTTTGGCTGGGCCAAATGACTATGGACGAGTATGTCACAAAATTTACTTCCCTGCTACGCTATGTACCTTACCTCAGAGAGGAAAAAGCCAAGGTACAGATATTTCTGAGTAGTTTGCCTGCTCCCATGAGGGAAAGAATAGAGTTTGTTAACCCCCAAACGATGGATGAATCTGTCCGGAAAGCACGCATGTGTTACCAGCAGTATAAGACCAAAGGGGATGGTGGAAAGGGTTGGCAGCCCAAGAAAAATCAGAAGAATTCCTTTACTTTTAAAAGCAGCAAAAGCAGCCACTTTAAAGGGGTAGGACGGAACGCTGGTAGCAAACAGTTTAACAGGAACCATCAAAGGATCAGGTGGCCAGCTGAAGAAAAACCCACAAAAGCATCAAGAAAACCAGAGCAAGGGCAGAATTATAAGCCTCCTCTACAGTGTTGGGGCTGTGGGGAAGCACACTACTATAAGAACTGTCCACAACGGAAAAAGAATGAATTTGTGGCAAACTTGCAGGAAGCATCAATAGTGGGGGACGTGGCGCGGAATATACCACGTATAAACGCAACCTTGGAGGATCGACAGGCTGACTTTCAACCCACAATGATTGAATTGGAAGGTACTATACTTTCTAAACCTGTCTCGATTTTAGTAGATCCTGGAGCTAGTTTAAGCTATGTAAGTCCTAAACTAGTGGAGATGTGTAAGTTAAAAGAACATAAATTTAAAAACTCCTGGTTAGTTCAACTAGCTACCAGAGCAAAACGCAAAGTGACTGCGAAAATTGCTGAATGCATATTGGAGGTTGCAGAACAGCAGTTGCAGGTAGACTTAAATATTCTACCATTGGGATCGTATGATGTGTTATTAGGAATGGACTGGCTGGAAAAACACTGGACCTTAGTGGACTGTAAGGAAAAGAAAATTTATTATAGAGCTCTAGATGGTACGCATAAGGAAATTAAAGGAATTAAAAATCCTGTGCAATTACGCCCCATAATAGCGTCTCAGATGAGCAAGTGTATCCGAAAGGGATGTCATTTGTATGCAATTCAAGCATGGTATGCTGAATCTAAGGGAAAGGCAGTAGATATAAAAGACATTCCTATAGTAGAGGAATTCCTGGATGTGTTTCCAGAAAACATTCCAGGGTTGCCGCCTAAAAGAGATATTGCTTTCACTATTGAGTTACTACCCGGAGCCTCTCCTGTGTCAAGAGCACCTTACAGAATGAGTATACCAGAATTAACAGAGTTAAAGATGTAGATGCAGGAGTTGTTAGATAAAGGATATATCCTCCCAAGCGTGTCACCTTGGGGAGCACCAGTCCTCTTTGTTAGAAAGAAGGATGGAACCTTATGTATGTGTATGGACTACCGAAAACTCAACAAGCAGACAGTTAAGAATAAATATCCTCTACCCAGAAGCGATGATTTATTCGATCAGGTGAGAGGTTCCAAAGTGTTCTCTAAAATAGATTTGAGGTTTGGATATCATCAGATTCGAATCAAAGATGAGGATGTTTGCAAAACAGCATTCCGCACCAGATATGGGCATTATGAATTTGTGGTACTGCCCTTCGGATTGACAAATGCACCAGCAACCTTTATGAGGTTGATGAATGGAATTTTCCATCAGTTTCTAGATCGCTTTGTACTGGTCTTCATAGAGGACATATTGATCTACTCATAGAGCGAGGAAGAACATAAGGAGCATCTGAGAATAGTATTGGAAATACTGAGGAAGCATCAGTTGTACGCTAAATTCAGCAAGTGCGATTTCTTTAAATTAGAAATCCAGTATTTGGGTCATGTAGTGATAGCTGAAGGGATAGCAGTGGACCCTAAAAAGATTAAAACCATCATGGAATGGAGAGTACCACAGAATTTGGTAGATATCAGATCATTTATGGGTCTGGCTGGATATTACAGGCGGTTCATCGAAGGGTTTTCTAAGATTGCCTATCCCATTACATCCTTACAAAAGAAAGGAAAACCTTTCAAATGGACGAATGAATGTCAGAACAGCTTTGAGAAGCTGAAACATCTCTTAACGACAGCACCAGTGCTGAAGGTTGCTAACCCAAGCATAGACTATCTGGTGTGTACAGATGCCAGCAAGGAGGGAGTTGGTGCAGCATTAACGCAAGAAGGCAAGGTAATAGCCTACGAGTCCAGAAAATTGAGAGAACATGAACAAAAGTACTCTGCTTATGATCTAGAACTCATAGTCGTAGTGCATGCTCTCCGAATGTGGAGGCATTATCTACTGGGAAAAAGGTTCGTACTTAAAACAGACCATAGCAGTTTGACTAGCTATTTTAAGAAGGCATATTTGAACTCTAGGCAAGCAAGGTGGAATTCCTTTTTGAGTGAATTTGACATGGAAATACAACATGTTAAACGAAAATAAAACCGAGTTGCATATGCCCTGAGTAGGAAATTACATGGGATTTATGCAATGTACTTCAGCCAACCTGTAAGCCAACTGTCGGAGCAGTTAAGAGAAGAAGCACGAAAAGACCCAGAATACAAGTTTTTATGGCAGCAGATGGAAGTGGATAAAGAGAAAGGTAAGCCATCTGAGTATGGAAGCGACGAAGAATAGATGTTAACTTTTTGTGGAAGAACCTATGTTCCTAATCGTGCAAGTCTCAAGGAGTTAATCCTAGATGAGTACCATTGCAGCAACTATGCTGGCCATCCTGGCTACCAAAAGATGCTTTCGGTAATTAGAAAGATATATTACTGGCCAGGTATGCACAGAGACATTACGGAATATTTAAGCAAGTGTTTAGAATGCCAGCAGGTTAAAGTGGAGCATTGGCACCCAGCGGGGCTACTACAGCCCATACCCATTCCTGAATGGAAATGGGAAGTGATCTCTTTGGACTTCATCATAGGCTTACCTCGAACAAGGAAGCAGAATGATTCAATCATGGTAGTGGTGGACATATTAAGTAAATCTGCCCATTTCATACCGATGCAATCCACTTACAAGATAGTGCAGATTGTAGACATATTCATGAGAGAAATTTTTAGGTTGCATGGTATACCTAAGACTGTCATTTCAAACCGGGATGTTAAGTTTACCTCCACATTTTGGAAAACCTTGTTCTCAGGTTTAGGTACTCATATACACTTCAGTACTGCCTATGACCCTCAAACGGATGGGTAGACAGAACGGGTAAACCAAGTTTTGGAGGATATGCTGCGCATGTATGTAATGCGGCAGCTAGCTAAATGGAAGGATTACCTACACCTAGTGGAGTTTGCATATAAGAATGGATACCAGGAATCTCTAAAAATGAGTCCCTTCGAAGCGTTATATGGACGACAGTGTCATACACCAATTAACTGGAGCAGTCTGGAGAAAAAATTAATGTTGGGACCAGAAATTTTGGCTGAGCTAGAAGCTGAAGTAAAAAGAATAAGGCAGAATTTGAAGGCCGCGTAGGACCGACAAAAGGTCTTTGCAGATAAGAAAAGATCTTATCGCGAATTCGTAGTGGGTGACCACGTGTATTTAAGGATTAAGCCTAAAATAAGTACCTTAAGGTGAAATTATTGCACCAAGTTAGCCCCTCGTTACTGCAGACCCTTCCAAATTCAGGAAAGGGTGGGACCAGTAGCCTATAGGCTGGCTTTTCCTAGTCATATTAAAGTGCATAATGTGTTTCATGTGTCCTTGTTAAAGCGATATGTGCATGATGAAAAACATGTAATTCATTGGCAAAACTTTCAGGTAGAACCGAACGGAGAATTTCTGGTAGATCCGCTACGCATACTTGATCGTAGGGAAATTGAACTCCGTAAAAGAGTAGTTACCCAGGTGAAAGTGCAGTGGAAGCACTTTGGACCTGACGAAGCTACTTGGGAGGATGAAAAGTTTGTGCAGGAAGCCTACCCGGAGCTCTTTGTAGAGATGGGCTGAAAACACTGAGGACGGTGTTACTTACACGGGGGGAGATGTGACAGCCTCATTTAGAGTTAATTAGCATGAATAAGCTGAAAAGACAATTTGTTTACTTTTATTATTTGTTTACTTTATTTTGGTAAAAGAAACTCAAAAACACCATTTTACTTTGCATTACTGAGTTAGTGAATAAAAAAGGAATCTCTTAAACTTTTGGAAAATTTTCTAAGAATAGAGGGTGGTTGGGAACAGTTGGAGGAAAGTTACCTACCCTCCAGGGATAAAAGAAAATCCCAGGAGAGGGATAGGGGTTCTGTGAATTTCTGGGAAAGGGTAAGTTGCAGTAATCTCTAGATTTGGGTGAAAGACTGGTGGAGAACAGTTTCTGCGAACCATATAACCAGAATTGTCTGTCTGTGGCTGGATAGGCCGTCCAGAGGTCACAAAAGAAGGATTATTCTTTGTTCCCGTGGCACCGACTGATATTCTGGAGCTAGGGGGCAAGAGGAGGACGTCATTGCCTCCCTTGATGGTTGGGAGGACCACAGTTTAAGAGTTATTATCTCCTAACAGATAAGTAAATCAGAAAGACTTTAATTTTAGGCTACAGGAAGTTTGTTTATTGTTAGTAGTTATTCAGAGAACGCTTAAGATAATATGAGTTTTCTTTATTGCGATAGTTAAGAAATCTTTGTAAGCATAATTTCTGTGTGTGGGAATACTGTTCTGGTTTTGAACTAACAAGTAACAGATAGCCTAGATAGTGCAATGTTATGTGAAAATTTAATGCTTTCTATGATCAAGACATTATCTATGGAATAGTTAACAAAATATTGGCACAGGAAATGTTTACGTCTCGATTTATTTTATGGGAAGTTGGTAAAACACAAAATATGAATGACATGGTATAACGAGCAATAGACCTCGTAGTTCAAATGAGGCACAGACGCAAACTGAAAAATGTGTAGACTTTATTGTCCAAACCACTGTTAAAAGCAAAGGATTGAGAACCTTTTTATTCTTCTAGTAGAGACATATTATTCCATAACGAGATTGTAAAGCTGGGAAGGGTTGGAAACCCCATCCTGCTTCAACTCTCTTATCAAACAACTATACTCGGCCATGTTTCAGCAGCCGGTGCCGAAAACCTAGTAATATAGTTAAGTAGACATTTATAATAGCAATCGAAATGAGAATCAAGAAAACCCATAACATCTATCTATAATCAGAATGTATGCAGTACCATCGATTACCCAAAATCAGGAGCAAACATCTCTACGGAGAAAAGTAAGACAGAGTGTTACTATGATTATAACATATGAAAAGAAAATAGCATTATATAGAAAGATGATCACCCATACGCAACAGTAACAAAGAAGTTCACGACCTATAGAACCTGGCCGGGAGCCAGATATTTTATTCCAAATCAAAACATTAACTATTAACTAGGTCCATATGTAAACCCCGGGCGGAAAGACCGAGAGTGGCCATACAACTATTTATACATTGCGTAAACTCGGTATGAACAAATTCTGAAAAAACAAGATTCATTTTCCAGCGACTTGGTGAACATATATAAATTAAACAGTAGAGCATGTAAAGTTCCTAGTAATCTTATCGGTCAACAGATGATGAATGGAAAGGAAAAACTCTTGTAGATTATTGTCTTCCAGTACATCAAAGTTTAGCACCATGGGTCGCGACCATAATATGATTAACAGAGATTAAACTTACAGCCAAGGAAAAAAAACAGGGTACATGCCCTGAAACATGTAAAACATCTTTGAGTCGAGGCTCAAAAAAAAAAGTTCTGAAAACCCTGTCAGACCAATTAAAACCCTAAGCTAGGTGACCCTGTATGCAGGTTAACTCAAAGCCAACTCATGCCATGATTGCATGATGGTGAGAGTGGCGGAATACCTGTAGAAAAGGAAACATAATCACTGCAGCTGCCTGAAAAAATTGAGTTTCGTATGGAAAGAGATATGGTTCAGTGAGAGCTTCCTCACCTGTAGAAGTAAATCAGAAGCTGTTAGAAAACCCCGAAATGAATAGATGGACCAGAAGTATTTGGGCGTAAGGAGTATCAAAGTAAATAGAGGGTTTTTTTCTACACACACCTGGTAGAGGAGATTGAATCGGTTAACCGGACCAACTTTTCCTGGAAGGCAACGAAAAAATGGAGTTTAAGTAGACGTAGGACATAGATCAGAAGCTTGAACTTATGCAGTGAACGCCTTATGGTTTGGGAGGCAAATTCTTACCTCCAATAGCCTATGGTGGGGTGGAACTGTAGGCTTAAGGTAACCAAGTTGAAGAGCATGGACTTGTGCCAAATATGGCAGAGCATGCTTGCATAAAAATATATATATATATAACCCTTCTTCCTCAGGACATATTGCAATCGAAAAAAATAAAAAATTCAGGTATGCTTATAGAAAAGTAACTGAGACTTAAATAGTAGAAAAACAAAATGATGGCTGGCTTACCTCGGTCCAGAGAACGCTGGAGAAACCAGAAGGATCCAAGTTGAGATGCGCGCCATGGAAGAGGAACCGCAGAGTAAGAAATGGCACATTGGCAGAATGTCATCTGGTGGTCGTTCACTTGCATTCCTCCGAGTAAGTCAAGGCGCGATAGCATAGTAAACACCCGGATTAATCTCCTGTACAACAGATAACGCTGGAGGATGACACATGGCTCTGGCGAGGAGTGCGAGGAGCCAACCGGATGGATATTTCAATATTCTAATTAATGAACAGTTTTGTCAGGGATCGCCGAGATTTCATCCGACGGGTAATCGGAGATCTCGAACGATCGATCATTAAATTCCCATATGCAATATTAAATGTTAATGGTAATGTGTTTGTTGTTAAGTGTGTTAACAAGTTGTGCTATTTTAAATATCAATAACAACCCAATGTACTTTCCCTTGTGTTTAATTGCATTTCGAACTGCGATTAAAATCATAGTCTCGATGAGATTTTAAGGTTGGTTGACGAATAGTTTATAGAGATATTATTTATAGTTAGAAGTCTTGTTAAATGGGTTGTATAAAATTTATTACATTTATGTTGTTCTATAGTAAATTTGTAGATAGACGTGACAAGTGGTATCAGAGCCGGTTACTACACTGGCAACCTAAGGGTCTACTAACAAAGCTGTGTGTGTATTAGTGCACTGAGAAGAAGAAAAAGATATGAGGGAAGATATAGCATCTCAGTCACAACCGAATGAGACTCAAGGTCCAACAGTTATGGACCCAGAAATGTGGGTTCAACTAACGGTGGAGAAGCATCAAAAAACGAGTAAATTGCTGGAAGAACAGCAGCAACAAACTATTTCTCTGCTAAACACAGTACAACAGTTACAAGAGGAGATGATTAGAGTCCGAAAAGACAATGAAAAGTTGTTGCAAGACCAGGAAAAGATTCTGAAGAGTATATCTGATAAACAAAATCATGAGATGTGACAACCCAGTGCAGAAAACGAATTATCAACGGAAGCAGAAGACCAACAAACCAGAAACAACACCACTGGAAAGACTGAAAAGATTTTCTCCCACAGGAGAAAAAACCGTAACAATAATGAGGCAGAATCAGAAAATCTGTTTGATCAGCTGGATCATAAGAGGCAGAAAGTTGAACTGCAGGGGGAGTTCCGCAAGATTAAGCCACCAATGTTTGATGGCGAGGCGGAGGAAGCAGCTGAAGCATGGTTGATTAACATCAATAAATTTTTTCAGGTATATGAGTATAGCAGCAATCTGAAGGCCAGATTGGCTATATACCAGCTGCGGGAGAAAGCCACCCTGTGGTGGGAGGAGGTAAAAAATGTTCGCAGTATTGATGAGCGGGACATTTCGTGGGAATCATTCCAGCAGTACTTCAAAGATAAATATCTAACAGAAAGATTTTATGATGATAAAGCCAAGGAATTCCATGATCTTCAGCTGGACCAAATGACCATGGATGAGTATGTCACAAAATTTACTTCCCTGCTAGGCTATGTACCTTACCTCAGAGAGGAAAAAGCCAAGGTACAGAGATTTCTGAGTAGTTTGCCTGCTCCCATGAGGGAAAGAATAGAGTTTGTTAACCCCCAAACGATGGATGAAGCTGTCCGGAAAGCACGCATGTTTTACCAGCAGTATAAGACTAAAGGGGATGGTGGAAAGGGTTGGCAACCCAAGAAAAATCAGAAGAATTCCTCTACTTTTAAAAGTAGCAAAAGCAGCCACTTTAAAGGGGTAGGACGGAATGCTGGCAGCAAACAGTTTAATAGGAACCATCAAAGGATCAAGTGGCCAGCTGAAGAAAAACCAACAGAAGCATCAAGCAAACCAGAGCAAGGGCAGAATTCTAAACCTCCCCTACAGTGTTGGGGCTGTGGGGAAGCACACTACTATAAGAACTGTCCACAATGGAAAAAGAATGATTTTGTGGAAAACTTGCAGGAGGCATCAACAGTGGGGGACGTGGCGCGGAATATACCACGTATAAACGTAGCCTTGGAGGATCGACAGGCTGACTTTCAATCCACAATGATTGAACTGGAAGGTACTATACTTTCTAAACCTGTCTCGATTTTAGTAGATCCTGGAGCTAGTTTAAGCTATGTAAGTCCTAAACTAGTGGAGATGTGTAAGTGAAAAGAACAGAAATTTAAAAACTCCTAGTTAGGTCAACTAGCTACCGGAGCAAAACGCAAAGTGACTGCGAAAATTGTTGAATGCATACTGGAGGTTGCAGAACAGCAGTTGCAGGTAGACTTAAATATTCTGCCATTGGGATCGTATGATGTGTTACTAGGAATGGACTGGCTGGAAAAACACTGGACATTAGTCGACTGTAAGGAAAAGACAATTTATTATAGAGCGCTAGATGGTACGCGTAAGGAAATTACAGGAATTAAAAAGCCTGTGCAATTACGCCCCATAACAGCGTCTCAGATGAGCAAGTGTATCTGAAAGGGATGTCAGTTGTACGCAATTCAAGTAGGGTATACTGAATCTAAGGGAAAGGCAGCAGATATAAAAGACATTCCTGTAGTACAGGAATTCCTGGATGTGTTTCCAGAAAACATTCTAGGGTTGCTGCCTAAAAGAGATATTGATTTCACTATTGAGTTACTACCTGGAGCCTCTCCTGTGTCAAGAGCACCTTACAGAATGAGTATACCAGAATTAACAGAGTTAAAGATGCAGCTGCAGGAGTTGTTAGATAAAGGATATATCCGCCCAAGCGTGTCACCTTGGGGAGCACCAGTCCTCTTTGTTAAAAAGAAGGATGGAACCTTACGTATGTGTATGGACTACCGACAACTCAACAAGCTGACAGTTAAGAATAAATATCCTCTACCCAGAATCGATGATTTATTCGATCAGGTGAGAGGTGCCAAAGTGTTCTCTAAAATATATTTGAGGTCTGGATATCATCAGATTCGAATCAAAGATGAGGATGTTTGCAAAAGAGCATTCCGCACCAGATATGGGCATTATGAATTTGTGGTATTGCCCCTCGGATTGACAAATGCACCAGCAACCTTTATGAGGTTGATGAATGGCATTTTCCATCAGTTTCTAGATCACTTTGTACTGGTCTTCATAGATGACATATTGATCTACTCAAAGAGCGAGGAAGAACATAAGGAGCATCTGAGAATAGTATTGGAAATACTGAGGAAGCATCAGCTGTACGCTAAATTCAGCAAGTGCGATTTCTTTAAATCATAAATCCAGTATTTGGGTCATGTAGTGACAGCTGAAGGGATAGAAGTGGACCCTGAAAAGATTAAAACTATCATGGAATGGAGAGTACCACAGAATGTGGCAGATATCAGATCATTTATGGGTCTGGCCGGATATTACAGGCGGTTCATCGAAGGGTTTTCTAAGATTTCCTATCCTATTACATCCTTACAAAAGAAAGGAAAACCTTTCAAATGGACGAATGAATGTCATAACAACTTTGAGAAGCTGAAACATCTCTTAACCACAGCACCAGTGCTGAAGGTTGCTGACCCCAGCAAAGACTATGTGGTGTGTACGGATGCCAGCAAGGAGGGAGTTGGTGCATTATTAATGCAAGAAGGCAAGGTAATAGCCTATGAGTCCAGAAAATTGAGAGAACATGAACAAAAGTACTCTGCTTATGATCTAGAACTCACAGCCGTAGTGCATGCTCTCCGAATGTGGAGGCATTATCTACTGGGCAAAAGGTTCGTACTTAAAACAGACCATAGCAGTTTGACTAACTATTTTAAGCAGGCAGATTTAAACTCTAGGCAAGCAAGGTGGAATGCCTTTTTGAGTGAATTTGACATGGACATACAACATGTTAAAGGAAAAGAAAACCGAGTTGTAGATGCCCTGAGCAGGAAATTGCATGGGATTTATGCAATGTACTTCAGCCAACCTGTAAGCCAGTTATCGGAGCAATTAAGAGAAGAAGCACGATGACGCAGGAAAACCCCTGCGTTACCCAGAATCACTACACACCTGATACATATAGAATGTATCTCAAATCTGCCCAAATAAAAACTTCAGATTTATGGCAATTTCCTGCAACAGTTATTGTGGAAGCTTATCATCTAAATGATCATAAACCATACACCAACAATTCTCTCGGTGCAGAAATCTTGACTTTAGAATGTATTTAAAAATGTATGCCAGCCAATCAACCATACACATATGGCTTTTAGGGAATTCAATAAAAAGAGGACAGCGCTTCAGCTCAACGTGGCACACATATCGATTTCAATATCAGTGAGATTTGTTTGATTTTAATGCCAGAATGCCAGCATTCCCATTTCGCCCTCTGCAATTGCGGTGGAACTGCAGTTTCTTCACAGTCATCATTCATGGACCCGTTCAGTCTCTGCGTTTATTACTTCCTGCGGTGATTTATTCATACAATCGAACTCTTAAACAATTTCCACAACTATGCTTTTGTGGCCTTTGCTTATACAATACGTTCTTGATGGATCACACAGCTTTTCTTTCCATAGTTCTGATTGCGTTGACACTGCATTTCATTGGTTCAAACCAGAAGTTATCACTTCTTCCTCGCTCTATTCCA
The DNA here is from genome assembly GCA_034641835.2 of Pinus albicaulis. NCBI lineage: Eukaryota > Viridiplantae > Streptophyta > Pinopsida > Pinales > Pinaceae > Pinus > Pinus albicaulis. Next base: position 157,775,872 of record CM076572.1, on the reverse strand, counting down.
TAACTTGGATCGACCTCTGTTTGCATCAAATTGGAGCCACTGCGCTTCTCCTTACAGATCTCGATTCTCCAATCGATCGATCCCAACCTGCGCTTTATAAAACATTCAAACATATATTATAATGAACGCAACCTATAACTTCATAACGCTAGGTTTTATATCCACAATTCATTTATGCACAAGATTAAATCTTGTGGCTTCACGCATTAAATCAATGCACTAATTCTGCAATCGATCCACTATTTGAGACACCAGCAAACCCAAATTCACATATTCGCAACCATGCATATCATCAATTCCATCTATACATAATTCAATTCTGTTCAAGATTTTGTCTCCTGGCTTTAATGCGCTTAACCCAATAGCAATTTCTGCAGTTGATTATGCCCTGTAGCTTCAATGCACTAGACTAAGAGTGATTACTGCCATCGATTTCACTAAATAGAACTGATTCAATATAAAACTACTCCAATCTGGAGTTGGGCCATCACCAATTAATGTGAACAACACATCTAAACTATGCATTCATCCGATTAATGGATTCTCACGTTAATGACACAATTCCTTTGCACGCTTTCTCATACACTTTTACACATTGGAATACAGTGCTTCAATGGTTTACAATTCATTCAATACGCTATACAATAGTGAAATCGATCCACTATCGATTCCACTGAGTTACACAAGTTTTTATCAAACCTGACAAAACAGTGTTTTACATACAGAACTTCACACCAAGCTGTAGATTCAAACACATTAAAATACAACCCTTTTCACCGATTTACTAGTTCAATCAACTATGCAGACACATGATACTTAAGTTTACACAGTTTGTCATTCGATTCTGCACAAACACAGTTTACATTTATAATATTCAGAAAAACCGAAACAGGGTTCGGCTTTTAGCTCACTTACACAACAAAAAAACTACTGTTTTTACAAAAACCAATCCTCTCTGCCAATTTGAGCTTTCGCTCCACACAAGAACACCCCACCTTCCTAATCGAAGGATCTCCTTGCTTATTACATTTTCTTCTATATTTCCTCCACTAATTGCTCTAACAAACAGCTAACATAATCTCTTAAGAACAGAATTATGCTATTTTATAGCTTCTTGATTACATTTATACAAACAAATCTTATCGCTTATCTAAAATAAGACAGTCTCTGATTTATTATAATTCTAAAACTATTTGAGGAATCCAACCTCCTCAGCAAATCGATTTTGACAAACAGTAAATAAATTTTACTGGATTTAACCACAACATGTGGACAAATCTCCACATTGCTGGCTAATGCCGATGCTCCTGCATCAGACTCCTGAAGTTTAAACTAACCATGATCTCCTGATCATGTAATTCTGTTCAATGTCCTCCTGGATCCCATACTTGGTTTGATAGTCTGTCCTTGGTTACTGCTGTTGTTGTTTGTCCCTCAAGTCTTCCGCCTTTGTGCTGTAATTCCTCACTATCTGCTGCTGTCCTTTTCACATATTTTTCTGCTACTTTGCTCACTTTAATTTGCAATTTTCCATTCCCTTCACCTGTACCATTTCTTCCATCCAATCTTCCTTTCTTCTTTTGTCCTGCATTTGTTTTACTAGAATGCTGTAGTATGAGTTTCCATAACTCATCCAATTCTTTGTCCATTTCACTTCTCATGTGCTGAATACTATTCTGCTGCAAATGATTGTGTTCTTGAATTAGAACATCATAATCTCTATGCCAATATCCTTCCATATACATTTCTGAAATGTACAAATGCCTTTTCCCAGGTTTTTCTTCTAGTTTCTCATTCATGACTTCATCATTCCTTGCTTTAAATTCCAGCATACCTTCCATTAATCCAATCTGTTCTTCTTGGTTCAGATTGACTTCACATTTCCCTTTTCCTGCATGTAAATCTTCATCAAAATTAATCAACTCAATAGACACAAATGCTTTACCTGGCTTTCTCATCAAAAGATTTGACTTATACCACAAATCTGCCATCTCATCTGGAAGTTCTCTCAAAAGTTCTGCACCATCTTTACTAACTGCATTGTCTGCAATATCTGTCTTTAATCCTCCTTCACTCTGGCTTTCTTCAAGATCAATGATCTTCAATAACTCAGTGTATCCTTTGAATTCAAAAATTCTTTTTCCATCCTCCTTATTCTGCATATGACTATGAGTAGTCATTTCTTCAACAGTCTTCAATAACTGTTTGTCTTTCCTCAAGTCAATGGGACCTGCAAACACACAACAACCTTCAGTTTTCAAAATACAATACCTTTCCTTTTCTTTTGATGCTTCAAGCACCAATCCTCCATCATAGATCTTTTAGATTCCAGCGGATCCTTCTTGTGGTGACTTCAAATCAATATGAATTTGTTCAAGTTTCCTGAACTCATTCATCAGCTTGCCATTTAACCTCTGTTGCAATAGCTTCCACTTCACTCTTTTCTTCAGTCTCCATCTGTATCTTCGGTCTTCACTTATATTTCTTTGTATTGTCAGACCAATTTCTGGTTCTTCATTCTGCTGCCAGCTTCCATATTTCTACAATTTAATGCCTTCCTCAAATTCATTCTCGTGTAGCTGATCATTCCTTCCAAATTTCTGGTTACTTCCATATTCATCTTGCTGAGTTAATATTTCTGTCTCCTTCATGCCTCTGAGGACATAACTCCTTTGTTGCTTCTGATCTTTCATCTCACCTTCAAATAATCGCTGCTCAATTTCTCTGATTTCAGCATCATATTTATTAATGCTGTCTTCCACACCTTTTCCTCCATCAGGTTCTGTAAACTTTGTTCCTCCCTTGGGTTCCTCGAGTAATCTTTCCAAGAATTCTATCTCCTTGTGAAATCTCTCCAGCAGATCATCACAATTTTCCTTCTCAGCTTCATTCTTTTCTTGGCAATCCTCCTAAGTTGACCTGTTTTCTACATCATCATATTGCAAGCATCTTTCATCAATTCCATTAAACAAATTCATTGGTTTACCTTTTTGTAGTCCCACTATGGAATTGTCACTAGACTGCTGGTCTATATCAACCTCATCTGACTGTTTCACACCAAACAGGATTTCATCTATGAACTCCTTCTGTTGCAATAGATCAACACCTTCTCCCTCTAAAAGGGATTCACCATCATACTTTACCTCAAGAGCTTCATTCTTGGTTGTGACAATTTCAATCGATTGTCCATAATCCTCTGCATATCCTGCAAACATACACAAACTGTAAGAATCAAAATCACAAGGCTTCATTGCCTTATCTGCTTCCTTTGTCAACATATCTTCGAATTGTTCTGAACTCTGCCAATAGTCCATGAGATCTTCAGCTGACCTCTAATTATCCTCTTCCCCTAACATTTCACCTTGTTCTGGTCTGCAAATGGAAACTTCCAATTCTACCTCTGCTTCTCTGAGTTTCTCTGATTCCTCTTGAGCACTCAATATCTGCTCAATCTTTCTCAATTCTTCTACTATCTCTGACTTCACTTGTTGATTTCTCCTTTCTCGTAGCCTTGGCCACTTTACTCTTTTCCTCATCGTCCAAACACTTTTCTGCAGCATCTTCATCAATATTCCAATCTGGAAATCTATCTCAGCTTTCTCTCGGTCAAACTCTTCTTGACTCATCCTCATGCCATTTGCTTTGGCATCTTCCCTTCTGCTGTGGCTTCTTTGTGAACTTCTGCTATGACTGTCTGTAGTCATTTTCTGCTCTTCTCTTTCCATGAGCTCCTCGCACCTCTGCAACAAGCCTCTGCAACAGTAAGTCCTCCTTACTGCAATCTTACCTCACTAAGCTCTCCTCACTCAGTCTTTTGGTAAGCACGATCCCCTATCTGGAATCTTCTCCTGAGCAACACCTTTGCTCTCTCTAGGCTTCTGCAATCTCTCACTCTCTCTTTCGAAGACACTTCAATTTTCCTCTCTGTCCAATCTCTTGTTGGATTCTACAGGTTCACTGCCACTTCTGCTTTTAAGAACGCATCTGGTTCTTCTCTCACAGCTTCTCTTGATTTATATTGCTGCAGTCTTCACTCTTTCTGATGCTATCACCTGTGTTTTGAATGGATTTCCTCACTGCTGTAATCTGGTACTAAACTTTATTCAGAAAAACAAACTTATTCAGTTTCAACAGAGCCAAGCTATGATACCAAAAATGACGTAGGAAAACCCCTGCGTTACCCAGAATCACTACACACTCGATACATATAGAATGTATCTCAGATCTGCCCAAATAAAAACTTCATATTTCTGGCAATTTCCTGCAACAGTTATTGTGGAAGCTTATCATCTGAATGATCATAAACCATACACCAACAATTCTCTCGGTCCACAAATCTTGACTTTATAATGTATTTAAAAATGTATGCCAGCCAATCAACCATACACATATGGCTTTTAAGGAATTCAATAAAAAGAGGACAGCACTTCAGCTCAACGTGGCACACATATCGATTTCAATATTAGTGAGATTTGTTTGATTTTAATGCCAGAATGCCAGCGTTCCCATTTCGCCCTCTGTAATTGGGGTGGAACTGCAGTTTCTTTACAGTCATCATTCATGGACCCGTTCAGTCTCTGCGTTTATTACTTCCTGCACTGATTTATTCATACAATCGAACTCTTAAACAATTTCCACAACTGTGCTTTTGTGGCCTTTGCTTATACAATACGTTCTTGATGGATCACACAGCTTTTCTTTCCATAGTTCTGATTGCGTTGACACTGCATTTCATTGGTTCAAACCAGAAGTTATCACTTCTTCCTCGCTCTATTCCATAACTCGGATCGACCTCTGTTTGCATCAAATTGGAGCCACTGCGCTTCTCCTTACAAATCTCGATTCTCCAATCGATCGATCCCAACCTGCGCTTTATAAAACATTCAAACATATATCATAATGAATGCAGCCTATAACTTCATAGTGCTAGGTTTTATATCCACAATTCAGTTATGCACAAGATTAAATCTTGTGGCTTCACGCATTAAATCAATGCACTAATTCTGCAATCAATCCACTATTTGAGACACCAGCAAACCCAAATTCACATATTCGCAACCGTGCATATCATCAATTCCGTCTATACAGAATTCAATTCTGTTCAGGATTTTGTCTCCTAGCTTTAATGCGCTTAACCCAATAGCAATTTCTGCAATTGATTATGCCCTGTAGCTTCAATGCACTAGACTAAGAGTGATTACTGCCATCGATTTCACTAAATAGAACTGATTCAATATAAAACTACTCCAATCTGGAGTTTGGCCATCACCAATTAATGTGAACAGCGCATCTAAACTATGCATTCATCCGATTAATGGATTCTCACGTTAATGACACAATTCCTTTGCACGCTTTCTCATACACTTTTACACATTGGAATACAGTGCTTCAATGGTTTACAATTCATTCAATATGCTATACAATAGTGAAATCGATCCACTATCGATTCCACTGAGTTACACAAGTTTTTATCAAACCTGACAAAACAGAGTTTTACATACAGAACTTCACACCAAGCTGCAGATTCAAACACATTAAAATACAACCCTTTTCACCGATTTACTAGTTCAATAAACTATGCAGACACATGATACTCAAGTTTACACAGTTTGTCATTCGATTCTCCACAAACACAGTTTACATTTATAATATTCAGAAAAACCGAAACAGGGTTCGGCTTTTAGCTCACTTACACAACAAAAAAACTACTGTTTTTACAAAAACCAATCCTCTCTACCAATTTGAGCTTTCGCTCCACGCAAGAACACCCCACCTTCCTAATCGAAGGATCTCCTCGCTTATTACATTTTCTTCTATATTTCCTCCACTAATTGCTCTAACAAACAGCTAACATAATCTCTTAAGAACAGAATTATGCTATTTTGTAGCTTCTTGATTACATTTATATAAACAAATCTTATCGCTTATCTAAAATAAGACAGTCTCTGATTTATTATAATTCTAAAACTATTTGAGGAATCCAACCTCCTCAGCAAATCGATTTTGACCAACAGTAAATAAATTTTACTGGATTTAACCACAACATGTGGACAAATCTCCACATTGTTGGCTAATGCCGATGCTCCTGCATCACACGAAAAGACCCAGAATACAAGTTTTTATTGCAGCAGATGGAAGCGGATAAAGAGCAAGGTAAGCCATCTGAGTATGGAAGCAACGAAAAACAGATGTTAACTTTTCGCGGAAGAACCTATGTTCCTAATCGTGCAAGTCTCAAGGAGTTAATCCTAGACGAGTACCATCAAAACAACTATGCTGGCCATCCCGGATACCAAAAGATGCTTTCAGCAATTATAAAGATATATTACTAGCCAGGTATGCGCAGAGACATTGCGGAATATTTAAGCAAGTGTTTAGAATTCCAGCAAGTTAAAGTGGAGCATCGACACCCAGCAGGGCTACTACAGCCCATACCCATTCCTGACTGGAAATGGGAAGTGATCTCTTTGGACTTCATCACAGGCTTACCTCGAAAAAGGAAGTAGAATGATTCAATCATGGTAGTGGTGGACAGATTAAGTAAATCTTCCCATTTCATACCTGTGCAATCCACTTACAAGACAGTGCAGATTGCAGACATATTCATGAGGGAAATTTTTAGGTTGCATGGTATACCTAAGACCGTGATTTCAGACCGGGATGTTAAGTTTACCTCCGCATTTTGGAAAACCTTGTTCTCAGGTTTAGGTACTCAGATACACTTCAGTACTGCCTATCACCCTCAAACAGATGGGCGGACAGAACGGGTAAACCAAGTTTTGGAGGATATGCTACGCATGTATGTAATGCGGCAGCCAGCTAAATTGGAGGATTACCTTAACCTAGTGGAGTTTTCATATAACAATGGATATCAGGAATCTCTAAAAATGAGTCCCTTCGAAGCGTTGTATGGACGACAGTGTCGTACACCAATTAACTGGAGCAGTCCGGAGACAAAATTAATGTTGGGACCAGAAATGTTGGCTGAGCTAGAAGCTGAAGTAAAAATAATAAGGCAGAATTTGAAGACCGCGCAGGACCGACAAAAGGTCTTTGCAGATAAGAAAAGATCTTATCGTGAATTCGGAGTGGGTGACCACGTGTATGGCAGGATTAAGCCTAAAAGAAGTACCTTAAGGTGGACTTCTTGCGCCAAGTTAGCCGCTCGTTACTGCGGACCCTTCCAAATTCTGGAAAGGGTGGGACCAGTATCCTATAGGCTGGCTTTGCCTAGTCATATTAAAGTGCACAATGTGTTCCATGTGTCCTTGTTAAAGCGATATGTGCATGATGAAAAACATGTAATTCATTGGCAAAACATTCAGGTAGAACCGGACGGAGAATTTCTGGTAGAGCCGCTATGCATACTTGATCGTAGGGAAATTGAACTCCGTAAAAGAGTAGTTACCCAGGTGAAAGTTCAGTGGAAGCACTCTGGACCTGACGAAGCTACTTGGGAGGATGAAAAGTTTGTGCAGGAAGCCTACCCGGAACTCTTTGCAGAGATGGGATGAAAACACCGAGGACGGTGTTACTTCTAGAGGGGGGAGATGTGACAACCTCATTTAGAGTTAATTAACATGAATAAGCTGAAAACACAATTTGTTTATTTTTATTATTTGTTTACTTTATTTTGGTAAAAGAAACTCAAAAACACCATTTTACTTTGCATTACTGAGTTAGTAAATAAAAACGGAATCTCTTAGACTGTTGGAAAAGTTTCTAAGAATATAGGGTGGTTGGGAACAGTTGGAAGACAGTTACCTACCCTCCAGGGGTAAAAGAAAATCCCAGGAGAGGGATAGGGGTTCTGTGAATTTCTGGGAAAGGGTAAGTTGCTGTAATATCTAGAGTTTGGTGAAAGACCAGTGGAGAACAGTTTATGCAAACCATATAACCAGAATTGTCTGTCTGTGGCTGGATAGGTCGTCCAGAGGTCACAACAGAAGGATTATTCTTTGTTCCTGTGGCACCGACTGATATTCTGGAGCTAGGGGGCAAGAGGAGGACGTCATTTCCTCCCTTGATGGTTGGGAGGACCAGAGTTTAAGATTTATTATCTCCTAACAGATAAGTAAATCAGAAAGACTCTAATTTTATGCTACAGGAAGTTTGTTTATTGTTAGTAGTTATTCAGAGAACGCTTAAGATAATCCGAGTTTTCTTTATTGTGATAGTTAAAGAAAATTTTGTAAGCATAATTTCTTTGCGTGGGAATATTGTTCTAGTTTTGAACTAAGAAGTAACAGATAGCCTAGATAGCGTAATGTTATGTGAAAATTTAATGCTTTCTATGATCAAGACATTATCTATGGAATAGTTAAAAAAAGATTGGCACAGGAAATGTTTACGTATCGATTTCTTTTATGGGAAGTTGGTAAAACATGAAATCTGAATGACATGGTATAACGAACAATAGACCCTGTAGTTCAAACGAGGCATGGACGCAAACTGACAAATGTGCAGACTTTATTGTTCAAACCACTATTAAAAGCAAAGGATTGAGAACCTTTTTATTCTTCTAGCAGAGACATATTATTCCATAGTGAGCTTGTAAAGATGGGGAGGGTTGGAAACCCCATCCCGCTTCAGCACTCTTATCAAACAGCTATACTCGGCCATGTTTCGGAGGCCGGTACCGAAAACCTAGTAATTTAGTTAAGTTACATTTATAACAGGAATCGAAAGGAGAATCAAGAAAACCCATAACATCCATCTATACTCAGAATGTATGCAGTACCACCGATTACCGAAATCAGGAGCAAACATCTCTACGGAGAAAAGTAAGACAGAGTGTTACTATGATTATAACATATGGAAATAAAATAGCATTATATAGAAAAATGATCACCCATACGCAACAGTAACAAAGAAGTTCACAACCTGTAGAACCTGGAGGGGAGCCAAATATTTTATTCCAAAGCAAAACATTAACTATTAACCAGGTCCATATGTAAACCCCGGGCGGAAAGACCGAGAGCAGCCATACAACTATTTATACATTTCTTAAACTCGGTATGAACAAATTCTAAAAGAACAAGATTCATTTTCCAGCGACTTGGTGAATATATATAAATTAAAGAGTAGAGCATGTACAGTTCCTAGTAATCTTATCGGTCAACATATGATGAATGGAAAGGAAAAACTCTTGTAGATTATTGTCTTCCAGTACATCAAAGTTTAGCGCCATGGGTCGGGACCATAATATGATTAACAGAGATTAAACTTACAGCCAAGAAAAAAAAACAGAGTGCGTGCCCTGAAATATGTAAAACACCTTTGAGTCGAGGCTCAAAAATAAAAGTTCTGAAAACCCTGTAAGAGCAATTAAAACCCTAAGCTAGGTGACCCTATATGCAGGTTAACTCAAAGCCAACTCATGCCACGATTGCATGATGGTGAGAGCGGCGGAATACCTGTAGAAAAGGAAACATAATCACTGCAGTTGCCTGAACAAACTGAGTTCCGCATGGAAAGAGATATGGTTCAGCGAGAGCTTCCTCACCTGTAGAAGTAAATTAAAAAGCTGTTAGATAACCCTGGAATGAATAGATGGACCAGAAGTATTTGGGCGTAAGGAGTATCAAAGTAAATAGAGGGTTTGTTTCTGCACACACCTGGTAGAGGAGATTGAATCCGTTAACCGGACCATTTTTTCCTGGAAGGCAACGGAAAAATGGAGTTTATGCAGACGTAGGACATAGACCGAAAGCTTGAACTTATGCAGTGAACGCCTTGTGGTTTGGGAGGCGAATTCTTACCTCTGATAGCCTATGGTGGAGTGGAACTGCAGGCTTAAGGCATCCGAGTTGAAGAGCATGGACTTGTGCCAAATATGGCAGAGCATGCCTGCATAAAAATGTATGTATAACCCTTCTTCCTCAGGACCTATTGCAATTGAAACAAATAAAAAATTTAGGTCTGCTTATAGAGAAGTAACTGAGACTTAAACAGTAGAAACACAAAATGATGGCTGGCTTACCTCGGTCCAGAGAACGCCGGAAAAACCAAAAGGAGCCAAGCTGTGATGCACGCCATGGAAGAGGAACCCGCAGGTACCGTCAGCACATTGGCGGGAATGTTATCATCGTGGTCGTTGCTGCGCTCCCCTCTAGGGTAAGTCGGCGCAATAACATAATAAACACCCGGTTAATCTCTTGTACGATGAATGTATTTGGAGGATGACACATGGCTGCGGCAGTGCGGGCCAACCGGAACGGATATTTCATGTTCTAATTCTGACGAAGCAGAGTTTTGTTGAGATCGCAGAAATTCCTCAAGGCGTGTCGGAAGATCTCGAACGATCGATCATTAAATTCCCATATGCAATATTAAATGTTAATGGTAACGTGTTTGTTGTTAAGTCTGTTAACAAGTTGTGCTATGTTAAATATCAATAACAACCCAACGTACTTTCCCTTGTGTTTAATTGCATTTCGAACTGTGATTAAAATCATAGTCTCGATGAGATTTTAAGGTTGGTTGACGGATAGTTTATAGAGATATGATTTATAGTTAGAAGTCTTGTTAAATGGGTTGTATAAAAAATTTTACATCTATGTTAAGTTTGTTAGCAATTAGATGACGATATGGCATCAGTAGCTAGTTACTACACCTGGGCAACCTAAGTGGTTCATTAACAAAGCTGGCAATGAAAAATTTAGAAGAGGTAAATATACGAGGAAGATATAATTTTCGTACCACAACCGGATCCAGACCGCGGTCCGCTTATGAATTTAAACGTGGGTTCAACTAACGCGACAAAGATTGCACGAGTAAATTGGTCGGAATAGCAGACAACAAATCGTCAAGTAACACAAGACAACAGCTTACAAGAGGAGATGATTAGAGTCCTAAAGACAATGAAAATTTGTTGCAAGACCAGAAAATATTCTCAAGAGTATATCCGACAGAATGCGAGACGCGACAATCCTAAAGGTGAAAAAGAATTATCAATTTAAAGCGGTGAAAACCAAAGAAACCTAAACAACACCACTGGAAAGACTGAAAATATTTTCTCCCACAGGAGAAAAAACCATAATGATAATGAGGCAGAATCGGAAAATCTGTCTGATCAGCAGGATCATAAGAGGCAGAAAGTTGAACTGCAGGGGGAGTTCCGCAAGATTAAGCCACCAATGTTTGATGGCGAGGCGGAGGAAGCAGCTGAAGCATGGTTGATTAACATCAATAAATATTTTCAGGTATATGAGTATAGCAGCAATCTGAAGGCCAGATTGGCTATATACCAGCTGCGGGAGAAAGCCACCATGTGGTGGGAGGAGGTAAAAAATGTTCGCAGTATTGATGAGCGGGACATTACCTGGGAATCATTCCAGCAGTACTTCAAAGATAAGTATCTAACAAAAATATTTTATGATGATAAAGCCAAGGAATTCCATGATCTTCGGCTGGGCCAAATGACCATGGATGAGTATGTCACAAAATTTACTTCTCTGCTACGCTATGTACCTTACCTTAGAGAGGAAAAAGCCAAGGTACAGAGATTTCTGAGTAGTTTGCCTGCTCCCATGAGGGAAATAATAGATTTTGTTAACCCCCAAACAATGGATGAAGCTGTCCCGAAAGCACGCATGTGTTACCAGCAGTATAACACCAAAGGGGATGGTGGAAAGGGTTGGCAGCCCAAGAAAAATTAGAAGAATTCCTCTACTTTTAAAAGCAGCAAAAGTAGCCACTTTAAAGGGGTAGGACGGAACACTGGCAGCAAACAGTTTAACAGGAACCATCAAAGGATCAAGTGGCCAGCTGAAGAAAAACCCACAGAAGCATCAAGTAAACCAGAGCAAGGGCAGAATTCTAAACCTCCCCTACAGTGTTGGGGCTGTGGGGAAGCACACTACTATAAGAACTGTCCACAACAGAAAAAGAATGAATCTGTGGCAAACTTGCAGGAGGCATCAACAGTGGGGGACGTGGCGCGGAATATACCATGTATAAACGCAGCCTTGGAGGATCGACAGGCTGACTTTCAACCCACAATGATTGAACTGGAAGGTACTATACTTTCTAAACCTGTCTTGATTTTAGTAGATCCTGGAGCTATTTTAAGCTATGTAAGTCCTAAACTAGTGGAGATGTGTAAGTTAAAAGAACAGAAATTTAAAAACTCCTGGTTAGTTCAACTAGCTACCGGAGCAAAATGCAAAGTGACTGCGAAAATTACTGAATGCATACTGGAGGTTGCAGAACAGCAGTTGCACGTAGACTTAAATATTCTGCCATTGGGATCGTATGATGTGTTACTAGGAATGGACTAGCTGGAAAAACACTGGACCTTAGTGGACTGTAAGGAAAAGATAATTTATTATAGAGCGCTAGATGGTATGCATTAGGAAATTAAAGGAATTAAAAATCCTGTGCAATTACGCCCCATAACAGCGTCTCAGATGAGCAAGTGTATCCGAAAAGGATGTCAGTTGTACGGAATTCAAGTAGGGTATGCTGAATCTAACGGAAAGGCAGCAGATATAAAAGACATTCCTGTAGTACAGGAATTCCTGGATGTGTTTCCAGAAAACATTCCAGGGTTGCCGCCTAAAAGAGATATTGATTTCACTATTGAGTTACTACCCGGAGCCTCTCCTGTGTCAAGAGCACCTTACAGAATGAGTATACCAGAATTAATAGAGTTAAAGATGCAGCTGCAGGAGTTGTTAGATAAAGGATATATCCGCCCAAGCGTGTCACCTTGGGGAGCACCAGTCCTCTTTGTTAAAAAGAAGGATGGAACCTTACGTATGTGTATGGACTACCGACAACTCAACAAGCTGACAGTTAAGAATAAATATCCTCTACCTAGAATTGATGATTTATTCGATCAGGTGAGAGGTGCCAAAGTGTTCTCTAAAATAGATTTGAGGTCTAGATATCATTAAATTCGAATCAAAGATGAGGATGTTTGCAAAACAGCATTCTGCACCAGATATGGGCATTATGAATTTGTGGTATTCCCCTTCGGATTGACAAATGCACCAGCAGCCTTTATGAGGTTGATGAATGGCATTTTCCATCAGTTTCTAGATCGATTTGTACTCGCCTTCATAGATGACATATTGATCTACTCAAAGAGCGAGGAAGAACATAAGGAGCATCTGAGAATAGTATTGGAAATACTGAGGAAGCATCAGCTGTACGCTAAATTCAGCAAGTGCGATTTCTTTAAATCAGAAATCCAGTATTTGGGTCATGTAGTGACAGCTGAAGGGATAGCAGTGGACCCTGAAAAGATTAAAACTATCATGTAATGGAGAGTACCACAGAATGTGGCAGATATCAGATCATTTATGGGTCTGGCCGGATATTACAGGTGGTTCATCGAAGGGTTTTCTAAGATTTCCTATCCTATTTCATCCTTAGAAAAGAAAGGCAAACCTTTCAAATGGATGAATGAATGTCAGAACAGCTTTGAGAAGCTGAAACATCTCTTAAACATAGCACCAGTGCTGAAGGTTGCTAACCCCAGCAAAGATTATGTGGTGTGTACGGATGCCAGCAAGGAGGGAGTTGGTGCAGTATTAACGCAAGAAGGGAAGGTAATAGCCTATGAGTCCAGAAAATTGAGAGAACATGAACACAAGTACTCTGCTTATGATCTAGAACTCACATCCGCAGTGCATGCTCTCCGGATGTGGAGGCATTATCTACTGGGCAAAAGGTTCGTTCTTAAAACAGACCACAGCAGTTTGACTAACTATTTTAAGCAGGCAGATTTAAACTCTAGGCAAGCAAGGTGGAATGCCTTTTTGAGTGAATTTGACATGGACATACAACATGTTAAAGGAAAATAAAAACCGAGTTGCAGATGCCCTGAGCAAGAAATTGCATGGGATTTATGCAATGTACTTCAGCCAACATGTAAGCCAGCTGTCGGAGCAATTAAGAGAAGAAGCACAAAAAGACCCAGAATACAAGTTTTTATTGCAGCAGATGGAAGCGGATAAAGAGCAAGGTAAGCCATCTGAGTATGGAAGCAACGAAAAACAGATGTTAACTTTTCGCGGAAGAACCTATGTTCCTAATCGTGCAAGTCTCAAGGAGTTAATCCTAGACGAGTACCATCGCAGCAACTATGCTGGCCATCCCGGCTACCAAAAGATGCTTTCGGAAATTAGAAAGATATATTACTGGCCAGGTATGCGCAGAGACATTGCGGAATATTTAAGCAAGTGTTTAGAATGCCAGCAGGTTAAAGTGGAGCATCGGAACCCAGCGGGGCTACTACAGCCCATACCCATTCCTGAATGGAAATGGTAAGTGATCTCTTTGGACTTCATCACAGGCTTACCTCGAACAAGGAAGAAGAATGATTCAATCATGGTAGTGGTGGACAGATTAAGTAAATCTGCCCATTTCATACCTGTGCAATCCACTTACAAGACAGTGCAGATTGCAGACATATTCATGAGGGAAATTTTTAGGTTGCATGGTATACCTAAGACTGTGATTTCAGACCAGGATGTTAAGTTTACCCCCGCATTTTGGAAAACCTTGTTCTCAGGTTTAGGTACTCAGATACACTTCAGTACTACCTATCACCCTCAAACATATGGGCAGACAGAATGGGTAAACCAAGTTTTGGAGGATATGTTGCGCATGTATGTAATGCGGCAGCCAACTAAATGGGAGGATTACCTGCACCTAGTGGAGTTTCCATATAACAACGGATATCACGAATCTCTAAAAATAAGTCCCTTCGAAGCGTTATATGGACGACAGTGTTGTACACCAATTAACTGGAGCAGTCTGGAGACAAAATTAATGTTGGGACCAGAAATGTTGGTTGAGCTAGAAGCTGAAGTAAAAAGAGTAAGGCAGAATTTGAAGGTCGCGCAGGATCGACAAAAGATCTTTGCAGATAAGAAAATATCTTATCGTGAATTCGGAGTGGGTGACCACGTGTATGTCAGGATTAAGCCTAAAAGAATTACCTTAAGGTGGACTTCTTGCGCCAAGTTAGCCCCTCGTTACTGCAGACCCTTCCAAATTCTGGAAAGGGTGGGACTAGTAGCCTATAGGCTCGCTTTTCCTAGTCATATTAAAGTGCACAATGTGTTCCATGTGTCCTTGTTAAAGCGATATGTGCATGATGAAAAACATGTAATTCATTGGCAAAACATTCAGGTAGAACCGGACGGAGAATTTCTGGTAGAGCCGCTACGCATACTTGATCGTAGGGAAATTGAACTCCGTAAAAGAGTAGTTACCCAGGTGAAAGTGCAGTGGAAGAACTTTGGACCTGACGAAGCTACTTGGGAGGATGAAAAGTTTGTGCAGGAAGCCTACCCGGAACTCTTTGCAGAGATGGGCTGAAAACAGTGAGGACGGTGTTACTTCCAGGGGGGGGAGATGTGACAACCTCATTTAGAGTTAATTAGCATGAATAAGCTAAAAATACAATTTGTTTATTTTTATTATTTGTTTACTTTATTTTGGTAAAATAAACTCAAAAACACCATTTTACTTTGCATTACTGAGTTAGTAAATAAAAAGGGAATCTCTTAAACTGTTGGAAAAGTTTCTAAGAAAAGAGGGTGGTTGGGAACAATTGGAAGACAGTTACCTACCCTCTAAGGATAAAAAAAAATCCCAGGAGAGGGATAGGGGTTCTGTGAATTTCTAGGAAAGGGTAAGTTGCAGTAATCTCTAGAGCTGGGTGAAAGACCAGTGGAGAATAGTTTCTGCAAACCATATAACCATAATTTTTTGTCTGTGGCTGGATAGGCCGTCCAGAGGTCACAACAGAAGGATTATTCTTTGTTCTCGTGGCACCGACTGATATTCTGGAGCTAGGGGGCAAGAGGAGGATGTCATTGCCTCCCTTAATGGTTGGGAGGACCACAGTTTAAGAGTTATTATCTCCTAACAGATAAGTAAATCAGAAAGACTCTAATTTTATGCTATAGGAAGTTTGTTTATTGTTAGTAGTTATTCAGAGAACGCTTAAGATAATCTGAGTTTTCTTTATTGTGATAGTTAAAGAAAATTTTGTAAGCATAATTTTTGTGTGTGGGAATACTGTTCTGGTTTTGAACTAAGAAGTAACAGATAGCCTAGATAGCGCAATGTTATGTGAAAATTTAATGCTTTCTATGATCAAGACATTATCTATGGAATAGTTAACAAAAGATTGGCACAGGAAATGTTTACGTCTCGATTTATTTTATGGGAATTTGGTAAAACCACTGTTAAAAGAAAAGGATTGAGAACCTTTTTATTCTTCTAGCAGAGACATATTATTCCATAGCGAGCTTGTAAAGCTGGGAAGGGTTGGAAACCCCACCCCGCTTCAGCACTCTTATCAAACAACTATACTCGGCCATGTTTCGGCGGCCAGTACCGAAAACCTAGAAATTTAGTTAAGTAGACATTTATAACAGGAATCGAAAGGAGAATTAAGAAAACCCATAACATCCATCTATACTCAGAATGTATGCAGTACCACCGATTACCGAAATCAGGAGCAAACATATCTATGGAGAAAAGTAAGACAGAGTGTTACTATGATTATAACATATGAAAAGAAAATAGCATTATATAGAAAAATGATCACCCATACGCAACAGTAACAAACAAGTTCACGACCTGTAGAACCTGGCCGGGTGCCAGATATTTTATTCGAAAGAAAAACATTAACTATTAACCAGGTCCATATGTAAACCCCGGGCGGAAAGACCGAGAGCGGCCATACAACTATTTATACATTTCTTAAACTCGGTATGAACAAATTCTAAAAGAAGAAGATTCATTTTCCAGCGACTTGGTGAATATATATAAATTAAACAGTAGAGCATGTACAGTTCCTAGTAATCTTATCGGTCAACAGACGATGAATGGAAAGGAAAAACTCTTGTAGATTATTGTCTTCTAGTACATCAAAGTTTAGCGCCATGGGTCGGGACCATAATATGATTAACAGAGATTAAACTTACAGCCAAGAAAAAAAAATAGAGTAAATGCCCTGAAATATGTAAAACACCTTTGAGTCGAGGCTCAAAAAGAAAAGTTTTGAAAACCCTGTAAGAGCAATTAAAACCCTAAGCTAGGTGACCCTGTATTCAGGTTAACTCAAAGCCAACTCATGCCACGATTGCATGATGGTGAGAGTGGCGGAATACTTGTAGAAAAGGAAACATAATCACTGCATCTGCCTGAACAAACTGAGTTCCGCATGGAAAGAGATATGGTTCAGTGAGAGCTTCCTCACCTGTAGAAGTAAATTAAAAATCTGTTAGATAACCCTGGAATGAATAGATGGACTAGAAGTATTTGGGCGTAAGGAGTATCAAAGTAAATAGAGGGTTTGTTTCTGCACACACCTGGTAGAGGAGATTGAATCCGTTAACCGGACCATTTTTTCCTGGAAGGCAACAGAAAAATTGAGTTTATGCAGACGTAGGACATAGACCGAAAGCTTGAACTTATGCAGTGAACGCCTTGTGGTTTGGGAGGCGAATTCTTACCTCTGATAGCCTATGGTGGAGTGGAACTGCAGGCTTAAGGCATCCGAGTTGAAGAGCATGGACTTGTGCCAAATATGGCAGAGCATGCCTGCATAAATATATATGTATAACCCTTCTTCCTCAGGACCTATTGCAATCGAAACAAATAAAAACTTCAGGTCTGCTTATAGAGAAGTAACTGAGACTTAAACAGTAGAAACACAAAACGATGGCTGGCTTACCTCAGTCCAGAGAACGCCGGAAAAACCAAAGGGAGCCAAGTTGTGATGTGCGCCATGGACGAGGAACCGCAGAGTAAGAAATGGCACATTGGCAGAATGTCATCTGGTGGTCGTTCACTCGCATTCCTCCGAGTAAGTCGAGGCGCGATAGCATAGTAAACACCCGGATTAATCTCCTGTACAGCAGATAACGCTGGAGGATGACACATGGCTCTGGCGAGGAGTATGAGGAGCCAACCGGACGGATATTTCAATATTCTAATTAATGAACAGTTTTTTCAGGGATCGTCGAGATTTCATCCAGCAGGTAACCGGAGATCTCGAACGATCGATCATTAAATTCCCATATGCAATATTAAATGTTAATGGTAACGTGTTTGTTGTTAAGTCTGTTAACAAGTTGAGCTATGTTAAACATCAGTAAAAACCCAACGTACTTTCCCTTGTGTTTAATTGCATTTCGAACTGTGATTAAAATCATAGTCTCGATGAGATTTTAAGGTTGGTTGACGGATAGTTTATAGAGATATGATTTATAGTTAGAAGTCTTGTTAAATGAGTTGTATAAAAATTTTTACATTTATGTTGTTCTATAGTAAATTTGTAGATAGACGTGACATACCTGCATTTTATAAAAATGATTTATCACAAACATGCCAACAGTAAAAAAAATACATAAAAGTTCTCAATTATGAAAATAGCTATTTCACTCAGAGAAACAAGAAAAGTCAAATCTATTATTTTTATTGGCAACTAAAGAATCGTTCAAATTGATTACCCTAAGTAAGAAGTTAATGTTTTATATAATGGACAAATAGCTTATGAGTGTGTGCATGCCATATGAATCTCAACCTTTAAGATTCAAGATTTAATATTTATACTTTAAGTGTGCACAATGTATAATCTCATGATGTCGGTGTAGAAAAAAGTTCAATGTGAGTAATCATCAACTCTGTATGGATACTCTATGATCATATTATTTTATTTCATTTTTTATTTTATATTCTGCAATCTTATTTTATATATATATATATATATATATATATATATATATATATTTATATTTAGTATTTTAAAAATTATAAATGTTATCAATCAGATGCACATTGTGAGATAAAGAAAATAATGATGAATATTTATAAATATTTGGCAAATTTAAATTTGTAATAAAATAAGATTGTTAAATTTAATTTTCTAATAAAATAATATTTTTAAATTTATATAAATTAAGTTAAATTAATTTATACAGTTAAAAATATATTTCAATAAAAAATTTCACAAAATAAAAATAAACTTACTATTAATTAGGTAATCAATCAATCAAATAAATAAAATAAAATAAAGAAAAAAAAAATTAGTTAAACATTGATATTTAAAATAATAGAAAAATGTTGTGTGTCAATCCCAATCAAATTCCAAGCCCCAAAAAACACATAAAACAGTTAAACTTCATAACCATAATAAAAATAATCGAAATCAATCATATTAATAAAATAATCGTAATTAATCATCTTCCTCCGTAGAAATGTTCTATCTCAGTCAATTAAACAATTAAGAGAATGTGCGAGCAATCTTTGCAACATCTTCACGTAGGTCAACAGGGTTTAAGTCAATATAGGTGGCCAATATTTCTACGCCGATATCTGAATGGAAATTTTGGGGCTTCTGCATAATCCATCAAAAAGAATAGCAGAGTAAAAATTAGCCAAATTGAAACGGGTATTCCAATGATGTCATTAATTTGTCTTCAAAATAATGGAAATTCTAATTAGATTTTGATTTTTTTTTTAGAAATTTTAGTTATAATGGTAAGCTTTCAAATTTTTTTTACTATCCTCAAGATACTGCTGAGTACATTTCCACTGTAGAAAAAGTTATTCAAACCTTGCACTTCAAAATTTTCACAAAATATTTGCCATGGCAACAAAATCGTGACCTCCGTAGACAAAGCCAAATTGAAATATATTGGATGTAATAATGGTGGAAAATATCTATAATGCATCTACAGGGTATGTGCACAGTAAAATTATAACTGCCGAATCTTCGAATCTTATCCTAGAACCCTGTACATCAACCTACATAAATAGCTTTACTGTATTGTATTTTGATTCTCTATTAACGGGTCCCTTGATTGTTAGGGATAATATGACGGAGGATCCCATAACTGCTGAATCTCCCAAATCTTATCTTAGAACCTTGCAAACCAGGTTATAGAAATATGTTTACTGTATTGTTTCTTGATCTTCCATTAGTGGACTTCCTTGATTCAGTCAATTAATAGAAGAGGATCTGAGGGGATTCAGTGTTTGAAGTGATTGCGTAGAATCCTCCTTTCACCTACTGTAGACTTTTCCCACGTTTCCATGTAGACATATTAATAAAATTGATCAACATTGTGTCTAACAAAACTTACGGGAAAATGTGTACTGCGCCACCCTCCTGTCTATCATAACTTACGGGAGCTTCTGTTTGCCGTGGGTCCAATTCCCTCTATTTGGTTGCTTTTCGCGATGTTTTATCAAGTAAAAGTTTACCAAAAAGCAATGGTGTTCTATTTCTGGTTCGTACTTGACAACATATTTTCCATGGAGAGTGAGATTGGTAGTAAATTTGGGATTGTACAAACCTAGGGAGATTTGTGTTTAAAGTGAGATTGTACAACTTTACATATGTTTTACAACGGTGCAACGGTGTTGGCCCCGGTTAAAATTTTATGCACTTTCGTTAGAGGCTTGATTTAGTGAGCACTTTTTTGAAGTTGGCTTAAATGATTTATTCGACGGAGATGATTTTGTATATTTTGCGATGGATTTGGTGAAATGATTATTACTATTGATATTGGAATTTTCTATCGTTTAAATTGCAGTTTTTGATGTATAAATGGATTTACGCACTGTGGAAAATTAGTGAAACATTTTAATGTGTAGACTCAACAACCTTTTATTGGAATTTAGAAAAAAATTCAGAAGTATTTAAATTGTGTAGATTTTATAACTTAAAAGTATAATTTTCTTAATTATTTACTTAAATTTAGGGAAAATTAACTATGTTTCATTTCATTAAATTGGATTAATCTTCTATACATTATATATTCTACAATAGTGTTCATACTATATATTTTAACTATGTTTCATTTCATTTCATTGGATTAATCTTTTATACATTATATATTGTTATATATTCTACAATAGTGTTCATATTATATACTTTACAATCATGTTCATTGGTTATTCAAAGTATATGCATAATGGCTAAAAGTTTGATCCATAAATCGTTTTTTGTTTTAACATTAAGAAACAAAATTGCATGGTGATTTTTCCCAAACATTCTATGTTAATTCTCTAACAAAATGTTTTAGGGTGCACAGTACTCATGCATAAATCCAACATGTGCCATGTATACATAACACAATGCTAAGCAACAAAACTCTATGCAAGACAACACCATATTGATAAATTATCTCACATGATTTCCTTTCCATTAAATTATAATGGGTGTTCTCTCATCAGAGAAATTTTGAGGTAAAAATGGGCCTCAAAACAAAAATGTGCAACAAAAATCAAGTTTATATGAACTAATAGGATTCAATATGACGATATCATTCACGTGGATAATGTAATAGCCCTGGTGAAAGTTCCATGTAATAAAGTTGAAATAATAAACATGGTTGATGGGACACTTATTCCAAGCTGAATGTTGGGAAAAACATCCCACTGTGGGTGTTCACATGGTTTATTATGGCTAAGGAAATTGGCAAAGGTTATGGCTAAGGCATTAAATAGGCAAATAGTATTTTTGGCACATTTATTTATGAAAATAATGGAAATTAGGAGAAAAGGGAGATGAATGGCCACACATTGCATGTGAGGAGGAAAATGAAGGAAAATTAATGGAAAATGAACATAATAGAGGTCTCTTTTATAAAAAGTATTTTGAGGATCAGTAGATACCTTTTGTCAATGTATTTTTTGAGCTCTCTCATTATTCTCTCTCTCTCTCTCTCTCTCTCTCTCTCTCATACTCGTGGATACTTAGAGTTTTCCTGGACCACTCTTGGAGAGTGTGGATACTTGGTAATTTGAAGCAAGAAGGCAAAGGAAGAGAAGGAAAGCATAGATGGACGTCAGGGTCAGTTGGTACAATGGGATTTAATTATAGGTATCGAGTTTCATGTATGTCTTCCTCACTATTTTTGGCATACATGGGTGTGTATGTGGATTTTCCTAGCCTTGCCATTTCCTGGAAAACCGTGGTATTTTGGGTTTATTCCCATTGATTGTCTTCTAATTGGTTCTCATGATTCCTTTATTTGTGAGTTGAATTATTAGTTCCTTGAAGCCTTGGTTGGGTAAATGCTCTGGAATCTCGGTGGATAATTGTGGGGTGAGTTACTAGTCCTAGAGGACTTGGTTGGAAAAATGCTCTGGAAGCCCTAGGTGGGTCGAGTTACTAGTCTTGGAAGCCGTGGTTAGACAAATGCTCTAGAAGCCCTGTAAAAATTGGGGTTCAGTTACTAGTTCTCGAAGCCCTGGTTGGAACAAACACTTTGGAGCCCTGGAACAACTTGGATAGAGATCAATCGGTGATGGTTACTGATGTCTGACTGTGTGGTGGAATCATTGGTTTTGGGGTTGAGACAGTTTTTTCTATGGAGCTCTGGTTTTGTGTTAATTGATGTGT
Source organism: Pinus albicaulis (assembly GCA_034641835.2). Lineage (NCBI taxonomy): Eukaryota > Viridiplantae > Streptophyta > Pinopsida > Pinales > Pinaceae > Pinus > Pinus albicaulis. The sequence continues at coordinate 157,753,488 of CM076572.1, read as the reverse complement.
TTGATAAAGTCCCATATTCATGCTTGAACTATGGCACGAGGGTGATTGGATGAAGTGACACTTGGCTCAGCCAATCTATAGTCGGGTGGAAGTGGAATTCCCATCTCCAGTTGGGATTTACATTCAGTAATGAAGAGTTCATTCCTCTGGTATTCAGTATGAAAATGTGTTGGTTATTGTATGTATTTATTTTTTGTTATATCCATTGTATTTATGATCGTAATATGCTGGTTATAATCATGTATTTGATGAGTGATTATGTATGGCTCTATCGATATTTTTAGAAGTAAATTAATGCACAATGTTTCTATGGTCAAATACACTGTATTATAGATTACGATGTAGGGGAGAAATGCTTCTTAGCCACTCTCATATTTGTAAGATACTCCCATGTTTTTGTTGTTTATACTTTTAGATACAATTTGTTTGTGACATGTTTAACAAAATTCCAGTTATGGTTAGGTGGGTTCGGATGAGGTCCTGATGATGTGAGTGATTCCACAATTTATTTTAATGTTATTTAGCCTCTCCTGAAGTTACAGGAAGTTATAGGAAGTGATCTGGGCTAAAGGGCTGAAAATGTGGCATGAATCTCGGAGCTGTAGGCACAGTATTGACCTTTTCACACCCTGACCACTGCCTTGACAAGGAAATCCCATAGCTAAGGGTATATAATCACTCCCTTTCACTTACATGCCAGCAGCTAAGCCTCAAATGGGTGAAAAATAAATTCCCCCTCAAGGAACAGTGCCCTAGAAGGTTGGGTTTTCTCTTGGCTATGTCAATGATGCAGTGTAAGGTATGCTTGTCATGTTTCTATCAGTTTCACTTCCTCAAAGTCATCTAGGAGGTTGAATATGATATTGGTAGCATCTCGTCACATATTCACCTCGGTTAGTTGGTTACTTTGGTATATGTGGGAAGAGGGTGTTAGAGAGTGGTATCAGAGCATGGTTCAACTCTCAGAATGGATCGGTAGTGTGTTGATAATGTTTTTCTATTGTTTTCTTATGTTTTATTATACCTATGGTTTATGTCTTTGTTGCATTCATGTTGTTTTTTCCATGGTGGCAGTGGTGTTACCATGGATGGGTTAATGATGATGTTGTCAACATGTGTTCATGTGTATATGATTGATTATGTATGGTTCATGTTGGTGTAATGTGCATGCACGTTACTTACACATTGTTACATGTTGTATATGCCTTTCTTGTGTATAAGAGTTCACATATTGGCCACGCTTGTGTAGTGGTCGTGCATGGTTGCTTATGTGATGTTATATGTTGAACATGCATTAGTCATTGAGGCTTGGTTACATGTCGCTTATGCTTGTGTATGATCTGTTCTTATGACAACATGGTCACGTTGTATTGATATGGTTATGCATTAGGTCATGTTGTGTAAATAGTATGGTTATGCATCCATGACTAAACTCCAACTGGAATGATGATTATGTGCTAGCATACAATGTGTTATGAACTTATATGCTATTATAACTATGTATATACATGTATTTCCCTAATTGGTTGATCTTGTGGGATGTATCCTTCCCAAATTACACTAAGGTATGTTGGTTTATTTATGAATTGTCTTATATGACATATTTTACATTCCAGGAAGAAATCAAAGATGAATAATAGAATGGTAGACTACAAAGATTCTCTCTATGAGTCATATGAGTAGCATGGTGTTGGGAATTCACCTAAATTTGCAAATACATTGAGAATTTTAAAGGAATAAATAAGGATTTTCAATGCAAACGATGATAAACTCATACATGCACATGAAAAGAAAGTAGATATTAATGCATACATCCTTCAAAGTTTGTCAGAGTTGGAGAAAGAGGGGCCACTTCGGATCAATTATGGGCAGGAGGATGGGACCAATGAAGCATATGGAAAAAGGTCTCCTCATGGTGACAGGTTAGATAGGGATGACATGGTTAAAGATGGAAGATTGTTGGACACTCTAGATAGGAGAGGTTATAGACATAGGTATTGTTCTACTTATGGTTCAGGTAGCCATCATGATAGTCATCGGTGTCATCCTTACAAGAGGAGTGACAGGGGATATTTGCTGGATGAGTTTAAAAAGGAAAAACCAACTACATTTGACGAAGAAATGAAGAAATCATAGGATGTGCAGGCATGGTTGCTTGGCATGAATAATTTTTTAAGATTACATGATTACTCAGAAAATATGAAAGCTACGATAACTACATTAAACCTTAGAGGTAGAGTAGACATTTGGTGGGAAGATGTGAAGAATGTCAAATATATTTATAAGGATGAGTTGACTTGGAGTGAGTTCAGAAGGCTATTTCGGAAGAATTCTCTGCCATAGAGATACTACGATGACAAGGAAAAGTATTTTTACTAGCCAAAAATGGGTTCCATGAAAGATGGGGAGTACACTAGCAGGTTATTGGAGTTGTTGTGATATGTGCCTTGCCTCAAGGAGGAGAAGGAAAATATTTAGAGATTTATTAGTGGTTTGTCGATTTCATTTAGAGATATGATTGAGTTTGATGAGCCTAGAAAATTAGAGGAGGCCATCTATAAACTCAAGCATTCTTATGAACAATCAAAGTACAAATTAGAAACTAAGATGGATTGGAGAGGTAATGATAATAATAAAGGAAAATGGGACAAGAAGCGAACAATGCCTCAAGATACAGGTAAAAATGAGAAGGTTTACCCACCTAAGAAGTTCAATACATCTTGCAGAGGACGGGGATTTTAATATGAGAAGTAGAATAAGGATGAGGGTTGGAAGCCTATACAATGTTGGACTTGTAGAAAATATCATCGTAGGAGAGATTGTCCACAACATCAGGGTGGCATGCCACAAATCTGCAGTGCGCATGAGGCACAACCAGTGGGAGATTTTGGTCGTAACATTCCTCATATTTATGTAGTTATGGATAACATGAAGGCAAGTCATCAGGCTTCTATCATTCAGATGGATGGTAAGCTTTATAATCAAGTTTCTTTCTATTTTGATTAACCCTGGATATAACTATAGTTATACTAATCCCAACCTCGTGGCTAAATGTGCTTTGAGTAAGGAAATGCATGTAGAATCTTGGTTAGTGAAGTTGGAAACATGTACAAGGAAAAAATTTCACCATTGGGTTAGATCTTGTGCATTCGAGTTAAATGGTATGCCTACAACAGTGCGCTTGAACATAATTCCATTGAATTCATACAATATGGTATTGGGTATGGATTGGTTATATCTTCACAGGAGCAAGGTAGATTTCTATGACAAAGATATTAAGTGCTTGGAGGACAATGGGGAACCAATATTCCTGCAAGGAAAGAAGAAAGCCACATCAGTTAGGATGGTGAAATCCATGCAGGCCAAGTAAAGTCATAGGAAAGGGTGTGTACTATTTGCAGTTCATATCTCTAGTGATAAAGGTAAGGAGTCGGAGGATTTAAATTTTTTGAGTGGGTATACAATATTGCAGTAGTTTCAGGATGTGTTTCTATCAAATATTTCAGAGTTGCCACTCCACAGGGAAGTAGAATTTTTCATTCATTGGATGCTAGGGGTAGCTCCAACATGAAAGGCACCTTATAAGAAGAGTACACCAGAGTTGGTAGAGTTGAAATTGCAGTTGAAGGAAATTTTGGGCAAAGGGTACATTAGACCAAGTGTATCGCCACGGGTGCACCACTGTTTCTCATGAAGAATAATGATGTCACTCTTAGACTATGTAATCTGTAAAGGTAGTTGAACAAAGTGACCATAAAAAACAGGTATCCATTACTAAGGATTGATAAATTGTTTGATCAACTAAAGGGAGCAACAGTGTTCTCTAAGATCGACTTGATATTGGGCTACTGTGAGGTATGCATCAAAGTGTAGAAAATATACAAGACAAAATTGAGGACTAGGTATGAGCATTATGATTTTTTTGTAGTTCCATTTGGTTTGACTAATGGCCTACATACATTTATGTGTTTGATGAATAGTGTGTTGTGTCCTAATTTGGACAAGTTTGTGATTGTGTATATTGATGACATATTGGTGTATTCTAAAAATGAAGAAGAGCATGTCGAGCATTTTGCAGCAATGTTGAGGTTGTTAAGAGAACATTGGTTGTATGCTAAGCTCATCAAATGGAGCTTCTTCTAGACTAAGGTACACTACTTGGGACATGTTGTCTCTAGGGAGGGCATTGTGGTAGATCTATAAAAGTTAAGGGACATCATGGAGTGGGTAGCTCCTAAGAGTGTAGATGAGGTGAGATCATTCATGGGATTGGCAGGCTATTACATGAGGCTCATCAAGAACTTATCACATATGTCTTATTTGATCACACCATCGTAGAGGAAAGGTAAGAAGTTTGATTGGAAAGAAGAGTGTGAGGCTAGTTTTGAGCAACTTAGGTAGTAGTTGACACATGATCTAGTGTTAAATATTGTAGATTTGGATAAGGATTTTGTAGTGTGTACATATTTTTGTGGGAGAGGAATTGATGGAATCCTTATGCAGGATGAAAAAGTGGTATGCTATGATCTGTGGAAACTAAATGAGCACAAGAAGAACTGCCCGACACATGATCTTGAGCTAGTAGTGATAATTCATGTACCAAAGATGTGGAGGAACTATCGTCTTAGTAAACGGTTTGTACTTATGAGTGATCAAATCAAGTAGAGGTACTTGTTTAACCAACCAAATTTGAATTCCACACAAGAGAAATGGTTGGGCACAATCATCGAGTTTGACTTCGAGATCAGATACATCAATGGAAAGGAAAACAGGGTCACAAATGCTCTTAGAATGATCCATATTTATGCAGGAATGCAAAAAATACACATATAACCATAAATACAAAGATGTAGTGGAAATAACACTTCATTTCATTAATATCAAAGAAGTAAAATTTTCTTACAGATAGAATGGAAATAAACTAGCTAGGGCGTTGGTAGCTTATCTCTGAGAAGAGATGTGGTAGCTATAGGCCTCTGAATTGTGTTACAATGAGGCTCAAGCGCCTATTTGTTATAGATAAAAAATGGAAAACCCTAAACATCGAAAAACCTAATACTAAGAGATGAAGCACCAAAACTGTGGGTCCTGTTTGGTTAAATTGGTGTTTCAACTTCCCAGGGTCATAACATTGGCATACTATCTCTGTTTGGCGCACATGATACATCGTTAGAAATATCTATCTGAGGACTACAACTACTAATCGCTAATATTGATTCTAAAACATAATCATATTTTTCGGAGAAGCGATGCCCAAAAAATGTCGTTTGTGGCCTCAAAACGGCTTCAGAAGTTCAGGACCCGAAACATGCTAAAAATAGTAAGTTGTGCCGAAACTGAAAAAATGAAAGAGAAAATGGTGGGGCCCCAAGTGGAATAGGTAGGTGGCCACCAATATCCACCTGTATCATAGAAGGAAGGTATAGGTAAATCACATAGTATCTATGAGCTCATATGGGACAAACTTACAGGGTAGGATCTTGTAGGCAAGTTAGATGGATCACAAATATATGGAGAGTGTACACAAGTTGCAGCAGTGTACAAGTACATGTGTTGTTACATGTATAGGTATTGGTAGAGGTATATCACTTGGTATAAGTACAGGTGTTGGCATAGGTATGGGTACAGGTGTTGGCATAGATACAGGTACATGTGTTGTTAGAGGTATAGTTCTAGGTACATGTACAGATGTTGGCACAGGCTCAGATGCAGGCACAAGTACAGGTAGTGGTACACATACATGTATCATTACAGGTGTAGGTGTAGAAGACCTGGACTACCATCTCACAAAATATGGATTGGTTAGATTTAGATACAAGAAATATGTACTAGACAACAATGAGCTCAAGAAGGTGATCTTGAGGGATCTCATGTGAAACCATATTCAGGTCACCTAGGTTACCAAAATACTTTGACTATAGAGAAGATATGTTATTATTGGTCGAACCTGAAGAATAATGTGGTAGATTTTGTATCCAGATGTTTGTATTCCCAAATGCATAAGCCAAAGTATAAACATACAAGTGCGTTGCTACAATCGATTGTGATTCCAGAGTGGAAATGGGAGTTCATTTCCATGGACTTCATCACATGTTTTCTGTGGAAAATTAGAAAAAATCACCCCATAATGGTTGTAGTGGAGAGGTTTACGAAGGTTGCACATTTCATTCCAGTGAATGCTACATAATTAGCGAGTGATGTAGCACAGATTTTTTTCAGAGACAATCAAATTGCATGGTGTTCCAAAAAAACTATTGTGTTCAATAGGGATGGAAATTTCACTTCGAAGTTTTGGAAGGAGTTGTTTGTATTTTTGGGCACAGAGTTGGCCTTGAGCACAAATTATCATCTGCATACATATGGACAAAATGATATTTTCAACAAAATATTGGATGATATGTTGAGGATGTATGTGATGCATCAACAACGCTAGTGGGAAGAGTACTTGTAACACTGTCTACCCACATCAACCTAAGTAATCAGCCAATCAGGGAAAACATTTGAAAAAAGGCCAATAATATTTTATTCAACCTCCTATATGACCTTAAGGAAGTGTAACAGATGGAAACACAAAAGCCACACTTGCACTGCGTCATTGACATCCCGAGGGGGTAATCCAACATCCCATGGCCCTGTTCCCTAAGGAAAAACTAATTTTCATCCCGTTTTAGGCTGAACCATGGGCTTGTAAGGGAAAGAGAGTGGCTCTATAACTTAGAGCCATGGGCTATCCTTTTATAGGTAGCATATCAGGCACAAGCAACAAATTTTCCGCCTGTAAATCCGAGATTTGTGCCACTTTTTTAGCCCCTGAGCCCAAGTCACTACCAAGAAATTCCTCTAACTTTAGGATAGGGTAAATAAAATTGAAAAAAACATATGGAACCAATCACATCATAAGGACCTCATCCGAACCCACCCAACCATGAGAGGCATTTCGTCAAACATGTCACAAATATAGCATCTAATAGTATAAACAACATATTTAAACAAAGGGGTCTATTTCTTTTCTAAGAATGACTAAGAAGAATTTATCCCTTGCATTATAAGCTATCATTTAATTAGTTTAATTATAGATATGCTTTGCATTAAATTACAAGTAAAAACATGGAAAGAGTCATACCTCATCACTATCACAATACATGTTTATAACCAGCGTAATACCAACAGAAGTACCATGGATACATCAACACTAGAATCCATATATAGACCAGTGCATATACACATCACATACCAAGGAAATGAGCCTTTCATTATTGAATGTAAAAACCAACCCAGAATGGGACTTCCACGTTCCACCTGACCATAGACATGGTTGAGCCACATCTCACTTCAGCTAGTCATCCCCGTGCCATATTCCAAGCATGAATGCAGGATTTTATCAAACACTTCAATCAACACCAAACTAGGGCTCCAGAGAGCACACTGTCTCACACCAAAACTAGTTATTCCACATTGCGGTCAGACATCACTAACCATCATGGATTGGTCTCTATCCAAACTGCTCTAGGGCTTCATAGTGTGTGTTCCAACTAGGGCTTCCAGGGGAAGTAACTCAACCGTAACTATTACAGGGCTTCCAGAGCATTTGTCCAAACAGGGCTTCCAAGACTAGTAACTCAACCCACCTAGGGCTTCCAGAGCGTTTGTCGAACCAAGGCTTCCAGGACTAGCAAGTCAACCCACAATTTTCCATGAGGCTTCCAAATAATTTGTCAAACCAAGACTTCAATGAACTAATAACTCAAACCAACAGCTAAAGGAATCATGAGAACCAACCAGAAAATAATCAATGGAAATAAACCCACAACCACCATGGCTATCTAGGAAATGGCAAGGCTAGGAATATCCACATTCATACCCATGCACTCCAAAACTAGTGAGGAAAACATACATGCAACTCGATACCTGCACACAAAACCTATTGTAGATGCTGATATCGATGTCCTCTTCCACTTTCCTTATTTTCATTTGATTTATTGATCCAAATATCCAAGTATGAAACACTCTAAAACAATACTCCAAGAATACACTAAGTGCTCAAGAGTATGAGAGAGAGAGAGAAAGAATAATCAGAAATCAAAAACTGAACTAACAAAGCCTTGCCCACTGATCCTGAAAAGCATTTTTATTAATGAGGCCTATAATTTCTTCATTTTCCATTATTTCACTTTTATTTCCTCCTCACATGCAACATGTGACCTTTCACGTTCCTTTTCTCCTAATTTCCATTATTTTCATAAATAAAATGGAAATTAATGCCTCATGCCTTTCCAAAGACTTTGTGTTTTCCTCTACCAATTTCTTTAGCCATAATAGTAGAAATGAACACCCACTGGATTTTTTTCCCAACATTCAGCTTGGAATACATGTCCCATCACTGGGTTCTTATATATTTTTACATTTATTTTTACCAAGGCTATTACATAACCCCCCCCCCCCCTTGGGGGAATACCGTATTTGGTTTTCAATGACATGTACAAACTAGCTAGCCACTAAAAACAAAACATACTACCTATGGAGAATTATAACACAACTAATTGCATTATGTAAAATGAATAACTTGCTAAAACATGATAATCATACCATTTACTCGAGATTAATAACATAATTCATTACGGTATTTATAGTCACAACCATTTATAATTATGAATTCTTCAACCAGAAAAGAACAATAATGTTTGTGGAGATTTATAAAATAGCTCGATAAAATATTTATAATAATATACATATATAAACATATACACATTTTCTCAACCAACAAATAAAATGGTACAATGCCCATATCAGCAACAAGGGAATCTAAAGGCTCACACTTCCACCCTCAAAGTAATACCATGATTGACCTCCTTTACAAGAAGTCTGGAATCCACTGTCAAATTCAAAGCTGGATTCAATGTCCAGTGCTACAATCCTACACCACTTGTCAACTGAGTGAAAATTCACCAGCTCATTGTTCTATGGCACACTCCCAATATGAATTTGATTACACATCCAACAAATATAATGACCAAAACAAATCCATCCCGACCTTTCTATCTCTGCTACATAGTCCCTTGAGCAATCTGATCACCCCTTCTATTCATTCACTCAACTTATAAGTTTCGTTGGCTCCCCCCATGCTGGGAAGTCAATCTCGGCTTCCTCGCATAGGAATTTCAAACAAAAAATGGAATATACCTATGTCAAAACAATCATATCGATCATATCATGCTCATGGAAATCAATGGACAATATTGGGCACTAGTGTCCCACAATGGCCTTATGCTGGGAAGTCAATCTCGGCTTCCTCGCATAGAAATTTCAAACAAAAAATGGAATATACCTATGTCAAAACAATCATATCGATCATATCATGCTCATGGAAATCAATGGACAATATTGGGCACTAGTGTCCCACAATGGCCTTACTCTAGAAGTTCTTTACCAATAGTATTTTTTGCCTATTTTAATTTCTTTTGTTAACACTTCTAGTTATTGCAATAGGTTTCAACCACCCAACTGAACATTTCTATGCTTCCTAAGCACATAACTTCCATTAGATTAAAAAAAAATTGAAATAAATTCACATCATACCTCATCGGTAGCTTGTTAATACGGTACACTTGCAATTCTGTTCACTTCCTTTCACACAAGTCAAACCATTTGTTTGATCAACCCATCATGTATAAACATATCATATCTGGATAGCTCAATGCAACCATCATAGATAAAAATCATAAATCACATGCAATCATTATAAACCATAATCATAAATCACATGTAACCATCATAAGTCAGAATCACATATCACATGTATAATAAAATATTGATAATTATCCTTCATCACTCCTTACTTCTGCCTTTGTTCTTTCTGTACACTTAGCATATCAGTTGCCACACCCGACAAGCACCCAAACACAATGTTCCACGCGTACATCCACATGAGGCATGAAACACCGCAAAATACATACACCCACACCTTATTTACAAAAAAAACCAATACATATAAATATACAAAGTACAACACAATGAATACATATGTCACTATACCATGACTACATGATGCACATAGATTGTACATCGTGCCCGCAACACAACATGTAAGACATGCACACAATACCACATGTATACCTGTACCATATGTATAACATGTACACAGTACAAACTGTACAGACACTAACTGCACAATGTGTGCACAACATCACATGTACACGACACCACCTACACAATGTGCACACAACGCCAAATGTACACCGCACCACATGTACAATGTGTAATCAATACCACATGTACACAGTACCACATGAAAGGCATGTGTAGGACACCATATCTACATAGCACCACATGCACGACATGTACATGACACCACCTGCACACAACACCACATGTACATCCTGTACATAGAACTATATGCACACAACACCATGTGTACAATTGTGCACACAACACCATATGCACATAGCACCATATGGACATCATGCACACAATACCATGTGTACATAGCACCATACATACACAACACCACATATACAACATGTACATAACACCATAAAGTGAAACCCTCGATAATAATAAACTATAACAATATGACCAAGCTACTTAGAAAATGAAATAATTGTCTAATTTCATAATTTCTCTCACTAAATGTTCAAACATATATATACTCTACTCAAAATGGAACTCAAAAAAGTTTTCATAAATAATTCAAATCTATTTGGAGAAATAAATATGGATCTTCTACCCACTTGAGACCGTGACCATGATATTCATTAGAAACATATAAGTGTATCATCTAACAGTATGCCTTACAGGTATCCATATGCATAGAAAGGTGATATTTATCACATGATTCAATAATGTTAGAAGGAAACATCCTTTAACCTAGACAATTTGGTTTTTCTTCATAATGTTTATGGTTATTAAAAAGGATGATCCATGGCATACATTTCTAGATTATCGGCAATTCAGGAATGGCCATCAAATATAAGTTTCCTATTGAACCTATCAATTATTAAATGAATTGCATGGTGTAATGAATAAAATAATATAAATAATGATTAATTAGTAATTAGGTTGAAAGGCCATGTTTGATGAAAAATGAACTTTCGTGAAGAGACACCTGCCTAGGTATATAAGCAGGCCTCATTTATAATTAGCAATCATCTCATCTCATTCTTCATATAGTTTATATATAATAATATTTATATCCTCATGGATATTTTCATATTTCAAGTCTTCTGGAATATTTAACTTTAGAAGGAACTTTGTTCGCTTCATTCGGTATTAGATTTGTTCGATCTTTTCACTACTCACTACTGCACAGAGCCACGCTCTTCGATAGGGGTCCTCGACCGTCAAATTCATCAATGTTTTTTCCATCGAAGCCTTTCACTACCAGAATTTGGAGTTTCTCTAGCTTTCTAGTAGGCCTTTAACACATATTTCATTAAATTTGGAAGTTTTTCATCGATCTAGAATTTAGAAATTTTAACTAGATTAAGTTTTTTGGAAATGTGGAGTTATAAAAATCACTTAGTTTACTAATTTTAATGTAGATATTCACCATTTTTGGTGAAAATTTTGTCATGGTAAAGTCTATAAAACAAATTTATATAAACTTGCAAAAACAAATATTTCACATCTTAATCTTGGTTTCCTTACATTATCTCTTTTAAGATTTTTTATGGTTTTTACTAAAAGCTAAGTTTGTTAAAGTTATCTTATGAAAAGAATGTTTTATATGTTACTATGATTAACTTTATGAAAATAATGTTTTGTATGTTACTATGTTTTAACTTTATGAAAAGAATGTTTTGTATGTTACTATTATTAACCCATTTAATTATAATTTGACATAGTAAATATCATGTATGTGTTAAATTACGATTATTACTAAGACAAGGTTGGCACAATTTAAAATTCTATCGCCTTTGCAACACTAGTAATATGGTTGAAGATGAAAAACCCTCTTAGATAATCCACTTTATACTCAAATTTGGATTTAAATTTCAAAATATTTGTGGCACTATTAACCTTCTTGATCTTTTAACTAAACAAAATTATGATGACCTTGAAACACTTATTTTAATGCTTTTTTAGCATAACTATAAAATTCTTAAGGATTTAGAGTAACATCTTTATGCCTTATTATATACCATATTATTTGGTCTTAGTGGATGATAATCATCATTATCACCATCATCATTACATACTATTGTAGGAAGTTTGAACCATTTTAAAGTTGACATGAGAAAATATTTTTTTATGATCAATTTAAATGTTGAAAGAGAGTAGTAGTATAGTTTATTTATTATTTATTATTTGTTCTTTGTGTTAAAAACTAACTTAATTGAGACTGAGTTGATGAATAATAGATTAATATGCAAGATATATATTAAGTATAAAGTTATTTAATGACAAATTATCATAGTAATGTGTCCAATATATACCACCATAGATCCACCTTAAATACAGATTTAACATGAGCCTAGAGGGATTAAATGTTGAATGAGAGTAGTAGTATAATTTATTTATTATTTATTATTTGTACTTGTGTGTTAAAAACTAGGTTAAAAACTACTGTTTTTATAGACCAAGTTTAGAAGATGTTGTTTTTAAGTGCATTATTGAATTTGATTATGCATATTTGATATGGTGAAAAGTCATGTTGGTAAAACAAATCTTTGAAAACTTAAATATTTTATGGCACTATCATGTCATTTGCATCACCACGTGATTACATTGAAATACTAAATAATATAAAACTCCAAAAATAATATAAAGAGAATAGTTGATATACAACAAATATTGAAAAGTGTGTCTAAATGTATATTAATAGATCCTTCAAAAAAAAAAACAATTACTAATCATTTTAATTATCAAAATCAATCATGAATTAGGATAGTAACAAAGTAATACAATTTGATTATTTTCAAATCCGAGAGGAAAGAGAGAAAATTGACTAAACTATTTATTACAAATGTTTAATTTTTATTCCTAGAGTGTTCAAGGATATTATATTGAAAAGAACATATTGACATTCATCAAAAACTTAGATTCCTTACATTATTTCTATTATCATTAATATTATATTTATGTATTAAATTTGACTCGTGAATAATAGATTTTGTAAAAAGATTCTTACCTATAAAGTTATTTAACAATATATGAATATTGTGTTTCTTACTATTATTAACCATTTTAAATTGACACTGACTACTTTTCCTATGTCGAGTACAAAGTTATTATGCTAGTACAATGTTGGCACCACTTCAAATTCTATAAGAGGAAATATTTTATAAGTATAGTTGTGTTGTTCAATGATCAAAATCATTTTTTTATAAATTAGAGTGCAAAAAAAAAACAAATTTGATTTAAATCAATTATAATAAGGAATATTAAGGAAAACTCACTTCAATTACAAATGTCTAACATTTTTTCACTAAGTGTTTAAATGGTTTATATTAAATAGAATACTAATTAGCTACTCCATTATTGTTTTAATAGACCAAGTTTAGAAGATGTTGTTTTTAAGTGCATTATTGAATTTGATTATGCATATTTGATATGGTGAAAAGTCATGTTGGTCAAACAAAGCTTTGAAAACTTAAATATTTTATGGCACAGTCATGTCATTTGTATCACGACATGATCACATTGAAATACTAAATAATATAAAACTCCTCCAAAAATAATATGACGAGAATATTTGATATACATCAAATATTGAAAAGTGTGTCTGAATGCATATTAAAATATCCTTCAAAAAAAAAAATCACATTCATGAATCATATAAACCTAATCTTAAGATATTCACCCAAGTAGGTCAAGAACAGCTTCTAGACTATATTTATCTATCTTGTTCTTCTTGCAATGTTCTTACTTTGGTAGCCATGCCCAAACTATGGTATTAATTGGAATAGAGCCAAGTTCTGTGTCATCAGGATTTGGTATCCAATATTGCTCTAAAATTTTCCATTGTATTTCCCTAAAATAGGCTTCCACCAATCAACCTTTACATGAAGATTCTCACTTTCATTATCCCTAAATATATCTGAGATGGATTTTTCCATCCAAATCATCTCTCCTGCGTCCTCATTTCCTAATCTAACTAGCAACATCTTTCCTTTCTGAACATCAATCTTTGGATTGAATGTTGGCTTTGGCTTGTTGCATTTGGGTCCAACATATACGGGTTCATCTATTGCATTGTCAAAATCTTCATCCATAATACTTGAGATTACATGGAGTGCATTACGATCAACATCAAAAACGTGCCTTCTCTTGGGCCAGAAATCCTCAAAAGATGAATCACTTCCATCTATTATTCTATGATCATTATAGATTCCATCTAATGTATCAAGAACTCTTTCCCAATACACTACTTTATTTTTCCATTCCTCTGTAACAATTGGTGAATCTTCATTCCTGATAGTGTATTTCCACATTTTTATGTATGATGTTATCCCTTCCTTTAGTTCTTTGAAATAGGCATCATTCTTTTTGGAATCTAAGAAAGATGGGTTCCCTCTGGGAATTATAGGTCGACCTTCATCATCTATATTCCATAACTCAACTGGTTCTTACCACTCAATATCTCTAACGGATTCTTTGTACCTTAGTACTGGAATATCATTGAGTACAAGAAATTGGAAGTATTGAACATTAAGATTTCCAACTAGTGCATTGTTTCCCTGCTTGATGTATCCATTAAGGAAAATTTTGAAGTCATAGACCTTGTCAATAAGTTTAGGTGGAAACACTTGGTTTTCTTGAATTTTGCAATATGTATCCATCATTTCAGGTAAAGAATATATATCTTTACTTTTTAGGTTGGAAGACATTATTTCGTAGGTTCCATCTATGTCTTCATGGGTGTGCCCCATAGGAAAGAATCCAACCTCAATAGTGATGAAGACACCAAGTGCAGTTAAAAGTGATAAAAACATGAAAAGATAGCGATTCTTATTATCACTTGCTGCATTTTCCAACTGTAACAACAAATGTGGAGGAAGAGCTTTAAAATCAACATTTTGGCTCTTTGATCTTCCATGAGATATACAATTATCCTTGTAAACTTGACATTTTGAGTAAATAGAGGTGTCAAGCAATGCATTTGTAAGTGGGTTTCTTGAACTTCCACTCTCAAAAAGTAGATCACCATACATATCAATTTGTGGGTCTTCAAGGTCCCTTAAGCACTTTGCAAGGGATGTAATAGTAAATTGTGATCCCATGTGTACAAATGGTAGGGAGAAATGACCAAAACCTCCTGTGTTATGCCCATGTGTTAGCATACATGTCAATTACACACCTAAATTTGTTCCTACAATAGATTTTGATTTGACACGTAGCCTTGGGATTGAAGTCATTGTTTTATCCATTTTATCATGGATAATGCTCAAATATTCCTTTGGAAACCGCTCTGACATAATTCTATGGGCATAGTAGCAATATCTTCCTCACATAACAATCTTGTTATGTTTTTTCAGCCTACCTTGTGCCTTTTATTCCATTTCTTTTGTAGTCGCTGACTTCATCTGTGCTTTCAATGCAATATATTCAATACATTTACTGAAGTTGGTGTTCTTTAAAAATGCCACATCTCGAAACTTAGTATTCCATATCTTGCTCATTGTTGACTGTGATATTGATGGTTAATTGAGATTTTGAAGAGCTTCATTGATCTCCTTTAACAGAGAACTTTGTGTGTAATTCGAAGGAAGAAATCTTAAAGGAGCAGATGTTCCATATTATTCAACTCGACGTGTTTGGTTTGGTGAAAAATATGAATTATCCATTACAATTTTTTGCAATATTTCTATGGTTGCCACGGAGTGCCCTCGTGCTTTGCATGTGTTGGTGTTATCATGAATAGCTTTGATCTGTCCATTTTGGAAATATTGTTGGTAGTTATAGAATCTGCTTTGAGGAATATTATGTATTTTATACCATGCTTTCTTACAAATAATATTCCCATTAAATCTCATGTCCTTTTCATTTCTAGAAATAGGTGGCAAGCCATGGCCATGGCCATGGCTCCTTGACATGACTGTGTTTGACGTGAGTGAATTCAAGAAAAATTCCTAATACCATTTTTATTTATTTGTATCATGCCCCTTCTATCACCTGCAATAGCCTTACTATCCACATGTTGAAGACAATATTTTGTACAACATACATCTGCTGCCAAAAGTTGAATTTCTTTCTCTTCATCTATATTTGTTTGACATTTTGCAAATTTTTTTGTAGCCATGACTTGTTTATTCCTTCTATATGGCCTTGTTACATGCATATCAATTGATTTTATCTTTTTCATTACAAATATTCCCATCCCATTTGTTTAAGGGATTTGTGTCTTCTATAACATCCCATAACACCATTTCCTTGGTTGGCTCCTTGAACTTTTCCTTAACCCTTAATATCACACCTTTGTCGTCCACCAACTTATTTATTGGCCATATAACCAAACAATGTATAGACTTATCCCTAGTTATGCATATTTCACAATTTCCATCTATCTCTTCCAAAAAAAACACCAAAGTCCATTTCTTCTAGTGTTTCACCTTCAACAATGTCATCCTCACAGACATTAACTAGCACTCCTTTGGCAATGCACATGCTTGTTCCCATGCATTGATGTGTAAGAGAAACCTTTTTACATATGAATTTAACCCTATATTGGGGAATATTTATGGCATGATCATGACAATGAGGTTCCAAATCTGATCCTGGCCAAATCTCATAAGATTCCAATGCACCCCCTAGTGTATGCTCAAATCCTGTTGGATGTGGTAGAGCAACATCTTGATTTAAAACCTTCTCAATTTTAACCACTATGCATCCTTTCTTTACCATCTTTCCATGCACTTTATGCCCAAGCTCTGTATTGAATATGGAGCCCTCACCAACCTTCACTCCATTTGCAGAAGATCTACTTTTTCTCCAATAGAAAATGTAGAAGAAACATTTGCACCTATAAACGAATGTAAATAAGGTTAGTATTTACTCAAAAAAAGTAATATACTATCAATAATATTTGAACACATGCTTCAATATTTTGATTTACCTATGTTGTGCCTCAAATACCTGATCTTCCATGGATGTATGTCCCCTTCATCAACATCCTCAATCAAATGTGGTTGAGTGACATCAATTATCAAAAATGCAACATAACATGTATTAACCCTTTCTCCAACATAATAAGTTCCAAACTCTGTAGATTCGACCCTTCCTAGCCCAAGGACTTGATCATTAGTAAGGAGATCAACATAGTCCCCTTTTGCTATATTTTCCATTGTAGCTTGTACCAATTATGTAACAACAATTAAACCATAAATTGTAATTAAAAGGCTGAACCATGTAAAGTGTGATTTTATATTTTCGCAAAAACATGCAACTTTCAAATAGTAATATAGATGAAATAATTTAAAAAGTATGGTAGTCATATTGTATGTAATGAAACATTGTTCTCCACCATCTAGTGCCTACTACCAAAAAGTACTTTACATGAAAATTACACAAAAAAACATATATGAAGACCATGCAATGACAGATGTATATAGTGTCATAGAATGACAAATATAAGCTCATATCAAACCACAAAGTTCCTATTTAACTTTAGAAATGACACTTGTAGTCTTAATTCATGTGTATGAATAATGATTATAAGAAATTTTTAGAAGTTGAAGAACCAAAACATGGTCGATTGTAAAATCTAAGAAATTCCAAGATTGATGCTACATAAGATGTCTAAAAGCCCCATGAAAAGGAGAAATTATTTTTTCACTTAGTGAGGATGTTTGATGTTTGAACTTGATAATCAAAAGCCAAACTAGAGTTTTTCTTCCAAATAAAAGTTTTTAATGACAAATATAAGCTCATATCAAACCACCAAGTTCCTATTTAAATTCATAAATGACACTTGTAGTCTTAAAGCCTGTGTATGAATAATGATCATAAGAAATTTGTAGAAGTTGAAGAACCAAAACATGGTCGATTGTAAAATCTAAGAAATTATGAGATTGATGCTAAATGATGTCTAAAATCCCCATGAAAAGGAGAAATTATATTCACTTAGAGAGGATGTTTGATGTTTGAGATTGATAATCAAAAGTCAAACTAGAGGTTTTCTTCCAAATAAAAGTTTTGGTACTGTAAATACTAGATAATTCTCATTTTTATTCTAAAAGAAAAGAAATTGAATTTTACAAATCTTTAGTTCCAATGTTAGCACTCCTACCTATACACATTAAGGACATACTATTGAGGATGGATACAAAGGGATGTTAAATTTAGGTCCTCGAAAAGTGTAGATTTGAGTTTTCCTAGATTTTTATGTTGATGAGGAAGAGTCTTATCTTATGCATCCAAACATTAGTGAAATTTTTTTTGGAAGTTCATAACTATACAACAAAATAGAGAGAAAAACAATACATGTTAAAAAATTATGCTTGATACTTTAAAGTTGCATACATTTGCATTGGAAGCAAAATTTAGTATACCTCAATAATACATTTATTCATAAACTTCAAAATTATACAAAGATCACATTATTCTCCATGGATCAAATAATTATGATTGGATTTTTGTGTTTGTGCCAAAAGGAAAGCTATACCATTATCTTTCCTTCCAACTCAAGCACAAATGTAGTGCCAACAACAACATATATCTATATACAATTCTTTTTCACTATCATTGATCTCCATAAATTGTTCCAAATTCAATAAAAGGGCACATCAAAAGCTATAACTCTAACCATTGTGATTATTGAGACAATGTCACCCCTAGAGCATTGGTTTCATAAGTGTAATGGTGTCTAGAAGAAAGCTAGTAATCACTAGGTATCCTTCTTGCATAATCACAAATGCATTGCCAAGAATAATTTTAGAGCACTAACCTTGGTGAGGGTGAAATCTTGATAGTTTTCCTTTTGGAACAAGAACAAAGAAATCTAGTGCATTTTATAACTCCTTCTAACACAAATATAAGCACATTTCCAACAATAATGTTGCATTGCGAAAAAAATTCAAGGGATGCAAGATTTACTTCTATCACAAACGCAAACACATTTTCAATAATAATATTGCAAGATGAAGGAAATTTAACACATTATAACCTTCCTTCTAGCATAACAACAAACATATTTATAATAACAACATTACATTATGAAGGAAATATAATGTGTGCTAGCTTTCCTTCTATCACAAGTAGAACCCCATTTCGAGCAACACCATCGCACCTTAAATGAAATCTAACAATCAATATCATTCCTTCTACTACAAACATAAGCATATTGCTAGAAGAAACGTTACACGATCAAATAAATATAGCACATGCTAGATTCCCTTCTAGCACAAACAAAAGCACATTGCCAACAACAATTTTGTAAGGCATCTGAAATCCACCACATGCTAAATCTACTTCTAGCATAAATAGAAGCATGTTACTCACAAAAACATTGCAAAGTAAAAGAAATCTTACACATTCTAGAGTTTCTTCTAGCACAAACAAAATCACATTGCCAAAAACAACATTGCGGGGTGGAAGATATATAACCTATGCTTCATTTACTTCTAGCACATTGCCAACAATAACATTGTAATGAAAACGAAATCAAATGCATGATATAATTCCTTCTAGCACAAGCACAAGTACATTTCGAACAATATTCAATTGCAAAACAAATACAATGCAGGTTATATTTCATTCTAGCACAAATACAAGCAAGTTGCCAACAACAATATTGCATTGCGAAACAAATCTATTGCATACTAGATTTTATTCTAGTACAAACATAAGCACGTTTCTAACACCAATATTTCATTTCAAAAAAAATTAGGTGCATGCTAGAATTCTTCCCACAATACACAAACATAATGTCAACATCAATATTGTAGGGAAATGAAATCTAAATCATGCTAGATTTTCTTCTATCGCAAACATAAGCATATTTCCAATCACAATATTGCAAGGTGAATTAGATCTAACATGTTATATGTACTTTATCTCAAACAAAAACATGTCACCAATAACAACATTGCAAGGTGAATGAAATCTAACACATGCTATATTTCCTTCTCTCCCAAACAAAATCACATAACAATATTGTAGGGTGAAAGAAACATGTCGCATATTAGATTTGCTTCTAGAACAAACAAGCATATTGTCAAAAATACCTTATGCAAGAGAAAAGAAATCCAGTGTGGTAGATTTCCTTCTAGCACAAACACAAACACATAACATTGTAGGGCTTAAGAATTTAGCGCATGCCAAATTTTGTTATAGCATGAACACAAATATATTACCAAAAACAGTTTAGGGCAAAATAAATCTAGCACAAGCTAGATTTCCTTTTAGCACAATCAAAAACACATTGCCAATAACATCATTGTGGTGAAGGAAATATGGCGCATAATATATTTCCTTCTAGCATAAACAATTGAATTGCCAACACAACATTGCAATGCGAAAGAAATTTAGTGCACACTAGATTTCCTTCTAACGCATATACAAACACATTGTCACTAAAATCATAGAAGGGTGAAAGAATCTAATGTATGCTAGATTTATTTCTAGAAAAAACACAAACACATTACAACATTTCTAGATAAAAGAAATCTAGCACATGGTAGATTTACTTCTAGCACAAAAAAAAGCATATTGTCAACAACCAAATTGCAGTGAAAAAGAAATCTAGCACATGCTAGATTTCTTTCGAGCCAAAACTGAAGCATGTTGGCAATAAAAATAATTCAAGGTGAATAAAATCTAACATGTGTTAGATTTACGCATAGCACAAACACAAGCACACAACAACATTGTAGGGTGAAAGAAATCTAACATGTTAGATTTGCTTCCAACGTAAACAAAAGCATATTGCCAACAACAACATTGCATGGAAAAAGATATCTAGAACAACTTCTATCACAAACAAAAGCAAATTTCCAATAACAACAGCGCAAGGTAAAAGAAATTTAATGCATATTAGCTTTACATGTAGCATAAATACAAGCATACTACCAACAACAACATTTCATGCCAAAATAAACCTAACGCATGTTATATTTCCTTCTAACACAAACGCAAGCACATTGCCAAGGTGAAGGAAATCTAACACGTGCTAGATTTCATTTTATAATAAACAACCAAATTGACAACAACAATATTGTAGAGCAAAAGAAATCTAGCACAACTTTTAGCCCAAACACAAGCACAATTCCAATAACATTGCCAAGGTGAAGGAAATCTAACACGTGCTAGATTTTCTTCTATCATAAACAACCAAATAGACAACAAAAATATTGCAAAGAAAAAGAAATCTAACATAGTTTCTAGCCCAAACACAAGCATTTTTCCAATAACAACATTGCAAGGTGAAAGAAATTTAACGAGTGTTAGCTTTACATGTAGCACAAATACAAGCATACTACCAACAACAATATTGCATGCCAAAAGAAATCTAGTGCGTGCTATATTTCATTTTAACACAAGCACAAGCACATTGCTAGTAAGAACATTCCAAGGTGAAGGAACTCTAACACATGTTAGATTTCCTTCTATCATAAACAACCAAATTACGAACAAAAACATTGCATTGTGAAAATTCCTTCTAGCATGTCAATAAAAATATTGAAAGGTGGAAAAAATGTAAGGTGTGCTAGTGTTGGAAATATTGAGAGGGGGGTTGAATTAATATTTATTTACAATTGTTATATTATTCCAGTTAAAATCACTAATTAAACCAAAACACAAGATGTGCAACATGAAAATAATTTTATGAATGAATTTGAGGAATCTAAAAACCCAAGCTCCAACTTGTACAACAAAGTCCTTAACTCCTTGAAGGCTTGAACCGTGAATGAGGACTCTAATATTCAACTACAAATCCAAGCTCCAACCTTGTACAACAACTCCAATCCTTTACGGATCCAACCCTCTCAGTTTGCTTCAATCCCTTAAGGCGACGTCAATACTTCTTCAATCCTCCATCAAAAACTTCAAATACTTATAAAAAATGTATCCAAGATAGGTCTGGAAAGTGCTCTCAAATCTACATCTACAAAAACTTCATGTCTGCTTCAGTAAAACTTTTATGGTTACACCAACAAAACATTTCTTCGAGTGTTGATCTTCAACTATGCTCTAAGGATGACTACTCCAACAAAAAAAGTCTTTAAGTGTCGGTCTTCAACAATACTCCAAGGGTGATTGCTTCAACAAAACAACTCTTCAAGTGTTGGTCTTCAACTATGCTTCAAGAGTGATTGTTATTTCAACAAAGGCTTGAAGAATGCTCAATTAATGTCATCATCAATGCACTCTACTGTCAACTCAAAAGATGCTCAAAGTATGTTATAATTTTATCATTCAATGAAGGTGTCTCCTAGGCTCTTCATGTGTGCTTGAAAGAATGTCCTTCGATCTATAAGGAATACTTTAATGTTGTTTCAAATCTGACTTGATATGTTGATCAAGCCTCTCAAGGTGTAATATTCCTAATGGAAAAATTAATGGTGATAACAAAAACATACAACAAACCCAACACAAATATTTTTCAGCAAAAACCCATAAAATATAAATGCTCCAAACACACCAAAATGGGAAAATTTTATTATAAGATATTGTTGGAGTACAATATAAAAAAAATTCGCACCCTGGCTTTAACAAGGCAAGCTACAAGCCTCAAGTGGATGTTTTATCAATGCCAAACTATTGCTGGAATTTTCCCACTAAAAATCTGCACTGACCTTGTGATTTTTGCATTGTTGGTTGTGTTGATACCCTGATTAGCCCCCTCCTAACTGTGAAAATTTATGAATATTACTTATGCAGAAACACTACTGTTAAATCACGATTTACTTCTCCTACTTATACAAATTATTAATTTGAAATGTTCAGTATTATCATCGAAGTAAATGCTTTAACGGCCTACACAGATCCAAATCTAAACTGAATACATGCACATAGACAAAGTGACACACAAGATTTTCTGGACAACTGTCCTCGAAAAAACCCAAAGCAGGAAAACTGGTCTTCTAGCTGCTGGAGGGTTTTTATTATTAAGTAGATTCTAAGTACAGCAAATCTAGGCACCTTATTGGTTAGCCCAACAGAGAAAAAATCAGTAGCAATACCTCTATTTCAGGGACGGAAAACTGGATTGATTCAGACCCTCAAATGGGATTTACAAAACTCAGCCCTTTTCTGTCTTCAGAAACCTTAGCGCAGCTCTGAAGCCCTTTGTGTCACCTCTGCTAGACTGCGTGTGCTTCTGTGTTACTCAGGAGAGGCCTGCATAACCCCAGACTAGGTTACGTTGTCCCTGCGCTGCCGTAGTTGGGCCTGCATAAGCCTTGATGGCCTCTTGCTGCCTCTGCACTGCACTTTTTGGGCCTACATAGAACCTATGTAGCACTGAGCCCTCTGCGTTGTGCAGTTGTTGCTCCCTCTGCACTGCTCTGACTATTGCTTCTCTGCCTCTTGTTGACTCTTGGCTTGGGATCAGATCATCCCTCTCGCTAATACTACCCCTCGCTGCAGCTGAAACACTTATGGAAATTCTTAGCAAAACAGGCCCTAGAATTCTAGCTTAGTCTCAGTGCTCTGCCTCTGTGTGTGTTCTCCAACCGACCCCAATATTTCCTTTATACTTTTCTCGTTAGGAAACCAATAGCTGTGATCTAATCCTGAATCGACGACTGAGATTAAAAGAAAGCTTGATTCGTGTGCCTTAAGTCATTTCCATCACATGTTTAAATTAATTATCTTTAATCTTTTAATTTTCCTAATTAGACTTAGGGTCCTTAATTAAAAATATTAATTAATTAATTATCTCTTAAACTGGATGGAATTTCTCAAATCCCTTTCTGGGTCTTGGAGAGCTCATGTACTCTAGCCCCTCCACAAAGTTTGGGAGCTAGAGCACATCTGATGCTACCTCAACACTCAAAAATATCAACACTAACTGCTCAGGAAATTCCGATAAATTAGACATGGAATCCTTGTCAAAAACCCAGAAAGGGTTTGCCCTAGTTTTGATGCTCAAAAAATGGCCCCAAATTGCTTGACCCTCCTTTAGGTGTAGAAAAACTAGAACTGTGACTGATATTGGAATGAATGTCCCAAAATGGTTGGAAAATTCTTCTCAATTGCACCCAAACCAAGCCCAAGAAACTCAGCTCTCAAAATCCGTTCACAAGCTACCCCACAATTGTGCCTCCATAATGATTGTGCAGTTTCTTGGTAGGATGACGTAGTTTCTCCTCCAGAAAATCAATTTGATGTTGTGTGTTGAATTCTACCATTGCAAATCTTCCTCCTTTTTCCTAGAATTGACGAAAAATTACTTCGACAATGCTACAACTCCCAACTCCAGCTCTTCCTCCTCAACTCTCTGTGTGGCCTCCTGAATGCGTCTCAGTTGCCCAAAAATTGTACCACATGTGTGGCCCTCTATCCAACTCCTAAAACTTATGAAGAATCCTTCCTAGGGTGGTACTCAGAGTCCATCGAAGAAAGGTTGAGCTTCCTCCTTGGGAAACTCTTGTGTTGAACAACACTATGTAACTCTGTTAAACAGCTAGAGCAACACTTCAATTGTCAAATTATCAAAAGGCCTCAAATGTTGCTTCCTCTCTCCTATTTATAATTTATGTTCATTTCCTCCATGTGGGCCCCTCACTATGCAATTGAAACCTCTTCCCTTGGCCATATGATTTCTCTCTCCTCAAGGAGTGCATATTAGTTGGGGAGGTGGCCCCCACATTACACCAAGGCAAGCATTTCGACCCCCTTTTCCTATGTTTCCTCTCCAAAATTATCTTAGGCCCCCAAAATTAGCAAAATGGAAAATTGGTGGTACTATTGAAAAAATTATTTAGGAAGGGATATTACAGCTCTCCCCTCCCAAATGTTGCTTATCCCCAAGCAACTGTAAAACTGGGTGCTGAAAACTCTGCTTGTTTTCCCACATGGCATCCTATTAATTTTGAGTTAACATGTTGTTATCTTAGGTTAGTTACATCATTTTCCCATTAATCCATTAGCAATCTCATTAATCATAAGTGTAACTAATGAAATAACATAAGTAATAAAAGCTGAAGATAAGCCAAGACAGAAGAACATACGAATATGGCTCAAGCCAGGGAAAAACCCCAAGATGGGGAAAACCCTTATCGATTCTTCTTATCATTAATGTCAAATGTTCAGCAAAGAGAGAATACAATACTTCAAAGTCAAAATTATTTTCAAATGAGAAGGTTTAAAACCACTGCCCTTAGACAAGAGGATGGTTCCAACAAAGTTGCAAATCTGATGTTTGGTGTAGGCTCCAAGGACTTGTGTCTTCTCTGCAATTCTAGTAGGACTGACTAGGGCATAAACACAGTCAGCAACTACCCCAGTCACAACCTTAAAAACCTTTACTAGACTACAGATTACCTTCAACCAAACCCTTCAAATGCTGGTAGCCCATAAGCCTTCTTATAGGCTTCAAAACCCACTACACAGCCTCATGATAAAGCAACCCTAACTGTGGATTTCTTGCTATAGGTTCTCAGCCTATAGGACAGCGTTCTTAAGCCCTATGGCCTAGCTGTAGGTGACCCAAACTAGTGCGGATGGCTTCAAGGAGAATGACACCTTCAAACTGTCATCAAAATCACCCTTAATAGGTGTGACTTCTATATACTTGAACTCAGACCTGTGATGAAGATAAAATGCCCAAGACAAATCATAAATGTGCCCAAACCAATCTTGTCCTCCATCCTATGGAACTCTACCCTTGAAGATGACTAAATTGAACCCAACCTTGCCTTCATCTCCTTCGTTGGAAATCACCTTGCAGCCTCTGCGTCACCCCCTTCCAAGCTCAGTGTTCAGCCCCATCCAAGTCGTTTTGCCTCCTTGGACCTTGAGGAACAACCTCCTGGTGTCACCTTCCAGATCTCGACCTCTGAAACTTATCCACCAGCAAAATTTTGAAAACCCTTCCTCTTCCTTTGTGTGAGCCTACGCAATCACTGCATCAGCCCTCTTCCTTCAACGCTTGCTTTGGCCAGATCTCTTTTGCCTCTCTCTGATTGATGCTCCACCAGTTAAGAAAGTCTCTTCCTCTCCAGATGTTATCTATGCCCCTCATTGCTTAGATCTCTAGATTGAATTTCTCAGCAAATCATGACTCAGCTAAACAAGCTCTGATACCATGTGAAAATTCGGTTGCCCAAATCCTATTACCGCAACTAATGAAAATTCTTATATTTGTTAATTACTTGAAGAAATTATTTATTGTGTTCTACAGTATATACTGAAACCCATACACTATAGCCTTCACAAAATTAAACTTCGGAAAATAAATGTGCGGAAACAAGATCTGAGTAAGAGTAAATCATATACACATGACACCGTTATTTTTAGACCAATGTCCTCGGAAAAACCCAATGTGGGAAAATCAATGCAGCAATTGAGGGTTTGTTTATTATGTAGTAATTTTATGAGTACAAATCTATGATGGTTGAAACTAACAAATCATACAGAGGAAAACTGACAAATAAAATCTCGTGAGAAGATTTCACTCTGCCACGGGAATCTGACACTGACCTTAGCTCAAGATGAGCTACTTTGTGCTACCTCTATGTAGTGACTGCGTCACTCTGCATAGTCTCCGTGTCACAACTGAATTTTCCCTCTCTCTCTGCACTAGATCTCTCTTTTGACTGGAAAAGAGGCCCTTCTGGCCTCCAGAAACTCCCTTGGGTTACTGGCACTAAACCCCGACTGTTTCCTCAACGAAAAATCGAACTCCCTCTGAAGCTCTACGCAATCCCTACATAGCCTCTGCGTGGCTGGCTCTATGCTGCTCTATGTGGCTTTTACTGCCTCCTCTACCTTGCACTCTCTGGATCAAGAAACTCTTCCAACCAAAAATTATCTATGCCCCTCTCTGCAAACATATTCTCGATCTATTTTCCAAATGATCCATCAAGTCCTTATAATCTTCTCATTGAGTATTCAACGATCGAGATTAAATCGCTAATCAACGGCTAAGATTAACTTGACTTGATCTCTGACGTTTCTAGAAGATTCACACTCTATTTTAATTAATATTTATTAATTATTTTAATTTCCTAAGTTTAGACTTAGGGTCCCATTAAAAATAATTAATTATTTCCATAAAACATAATCTGAGTGGAATTTTCCAAAATCCTTTCTGGGTTCTTTGGAATACATGTTCCTAAGCCTCCCTGCAAATTTTGAGACTTAGAGCACCTCTGATGCTACCAGAAATCAACACTCCCTCTTAGCGAGGAATGGGCTTTAGCAATACATCCAGTTGAAGTCCTGCTCTGATTCCGCAACATCCCCTTTGCGCTGCTGATGTCTAACACTGCTACCCATCAAAACTACACTATTGTATCTATGTTGTTGCTGACCATGCATGCTACTGCCAACTGCTACTGCACTGCAACAGAAAAAACATGCAAAATTTGAACTAAGTGTTCAGTAGGATGCATCTCGTACTGAAGATCTGATTGCAACTAGTATCTTCATTGTCCCTCTGAAGTTGTTGCATTGTTGCTAACTCTGCACTATGCCTTCCTGCATTGCTTCCAACTCTGCTCTATGTTGCTCAGACTCTGGAACTCTATAACCACTATGTTGTCACTTCTGCACTAACTGAAGCTTGTCCATCTTGCTACTTATGATTTGGTCTGCCGTAGCAAGGTGATGATCCAAGAGGTGGACTCCTCAAGTATTCTGCTCAATCTAAAGTTCTGTTGAACTACAGTTCCAGATCGGCCCAACGCTCCCCTGGCGATATATGGGTAATCATGGTGAATATTGTAGGGTAAAGGAAATCTAGTGTGTGGTGGATTAATTCTAGCAAAAACACGAGCATATTAAAAACAAATTTAATGCATGCTAAATCAATGTGGAACTTGGCTTCCATATTAATGTTCCACATTTGAATGGACTTTCCAAAATATTGCATTTTGTTTAAATAATGGTTCATGCATCTCTAGTAAAAACTAAAGCTAGATGCCAAAGGTTTTTGTCAGATGTTACTTATGAATGCATAGATAAGATTGGTGTAATTCATATATTCTCATTGCAATACTGAGTGTTGAATCTATCCCTTCAATGGTCCATGAATTGAGTTTTAAATTGTTGAGATCTTTGTTTCTATAGGATGGAGCTCAGTAGCAGCATAACACTTTCAGTGTTATTATTCATTAAGTTTTGTACCTCTTGAATTGGAATTGGGTTATGTAGCTACATAGCAACTTTGAGTTTTCTTCCAAGTCTGCGTACTTGTCTATGATTTCTGGTACATATGCAAGCCTTGAAAGCATGAGAATGCACAAGAACACACTCCTGGGATAAATACTCATTTCATTATAAGGACTTCTCTTACGTTGATGTCACCATGTCAGCAAGGACATTTTTAGGTAGCTTGACACAAAGAAACAAGCAATCAAATTCCCCTAGAATGCACTTAACTTTCCATATGCCTAAAAGTAGAGGCAATAGATAGCTGGAATCCAATCCAGGAAAATGCCCATATTATCATCCTATGCTTAGTATTGCTTACAAGGAAATGTGTTGGGCATGTGTTTAAAGTCTGTATAATAAAAAAAAAACACCCAGCAATCTAAACATGCAATAGGATATCAGTTTACCAAGTCAGTCTAATAATGTAGCACGTGTGGCCTCACCTTGAGATTGTTGCCTTGGGTTTACTGGCTGTTTGACTTGTCAAGTGAAGGATATTTCTCTTGGATTATGTGTAATCAATGGGCCAGGATCTTGAGAATTGAGGAATGAGATGAACTTGCAGCTAATTTTATCTCATCACTGGTGTATTCTAGCTAGGTAAGTTTCAGTTGATGAGGTTGTAACTTTTCACATATTACAAAAAAAATATGTCAATATATGGTGGAAAAGGGAGTAAAACTCCATTAGCACCAGAAGACACAGGTACAATAGACAATGAAGATGACAAGTTTTTCTATCTTACTGATGCAAAGACCCAGTTGTTGCCATAGAATTTAAACAACTAAATTTAAACTCTTGATTATAATGACACTTTCATCATGATCTCTATAAGGTAGTACCTAATAATCATTTTCCTTGTTTAGTGAGGAAGCAAGAGAGCTCAAGTCCTTAAGTACCCTGAAAATTCCAGCACTAAAGATTTTACTTGAAAGAAGCATGGTGTTTCCCTCAGCATAAACACTAGAGTTCACTCACTGCAACCTTGCTCAACTGCTTTATAGCTTTTGGAAATTTGGTGATGAAAATATGTCAATGGGGAGGTGACAGTTTCACTAACTTAACCAATACATATACAGCATGAGAATATACAAGGTCTAACAAACCTTCGCATGCCAATAAGGATGATAACGATCTAAACTTCGTTTCAGGAACATTGACCAGCATTGTTCATAAAATGGCATGTCTCACCTCAGCACAAGCACATAACCAAATCATCACTGTGGTGTATGCTTGTGCTGAAGAAGCCACAAATGCACACCAAGATGCACGCCAACAAATTTCCTTGTTGACACTGTCTTTGTGTCAAGCTATCTACAAACGTCCTTGCTGACACTGTCTTTGTGTCAAGCTATCTAAAAATGTCCTTGCTGACATTATGAAATCAACGTAAGATAAGCCCTTATAATGAAATGGGTATTTATCCCAAGATATTATTCTTGCACATTCTCATGCTTTCAAGGCTTGCATATGTGCCAGAAATCATAGACAATTACCCAGACTTGGAATAACCTAGAAAACTCAAAGTTGTTATGTAGCTACACAACACAATTCCAATTCAAGAGGTACAAAACTTAATGAATAATAACACTCAAAGTTTAATGATGCTACTGAGAATGCAGGGGTCAGCAAGAAGAATATTAGGTGAGATAGAAGAAGTTGGAGAAAAATAAAGATCATTGACATTACAAAAAAAGTCATACGATTAAGATCTCTTAATTAGATACCAATATGGTTGGAGAACATGCTACATGGTTTTGAACATGACCATCATGGTTTCCCAAATGTGGTGGTTGTGCAAATGCATCTTGCTGTTATGCTAGATCTTGCACAAAAAATCTAATTCTGTGACTGTCACTATGCCATGAAGCAGCACAAGTAGATCTAGGGTTTGTAAAAAATATAAGCAAATTTTACATCCAATGGATCCCCCTTTTCCACGAGGATTGTGACTCCAAGTGAGTTTGAACAAAATCATAACATAAAATAATCATAACTTCCTGAATACTTTTCAAAATCACTATTATGATACCAATTCAGAAATGGCATAAACATTTCGTCTATGATGGCAGACTTCAATCCAGTACCTAGGCAAGGAAAACATTGCCTTGCAAGATAGGGCTTTGATATGTATGGAAGGACAACCTCTTAAGGGAATAACACCTACAATACTGCACAAAATCAGTATTATGAACCCAATGTGGAAATGGAGCCAAAATTCTGCATCTTGTAGTTTGATTGTAATCAGCCACACTAGTGAAAAAATATGCACATCATAATTTTTTGGTGGTTGAAGGGAGTAGATATAGTGGAATTTGAAAAGTAAAAAACCTCAATGAGCCAAGGTACAGAGCCCTTGATTGTAAAAACCCACTAGTGTTAGATCTAGTAGTCATGTGAGATGGAATCCTTAAGAGGTGACTAGATCTACAGGATGCAATCATTGTATTACAGCTAGTGCACCCCTCTCATCTCATTTTGTAAATAACATAGCAGTGACCTATAGCTTGGAATTTGGAGGGATTGAGTGCTTTGTCCTCTTTTGGAATTAGAGTGATGAAGGTAGCATTTCTAGTTGGAAAGGCACCTCAGATTTAGTGTAAATTTTCTTTCAATGCCTAGACCTCATTTTTAATGGTGAACCAAATGTGGTGAAAAGTTAAAACATTAGGACTTGGATATTTTCTAGCAGGCATATCCATGACAGTCAATTTGACATCTATTAAAGTGATGGGCCTCATGGGACTAGAAGTGTGTTCTTTCAAGGCTAATTAGGGGATGTGTTTAGTGATCATGTGAATGGCAGTGAAACCGTCCTATTTTAGTTTTGAGAGGAGAGACCAGAAAAATTTTGTTGGTTTGTGCTCAATATGTTGACGAGAAGTTAGCTTATTACCTTGATTGTTCTTGAGATGAGTAACTCTATTACAATTCCAATGTCGAATCATCGAGTTGTGAAAGAATTTCGAGTTGTGTTCTCCTTCTTGAGCCATTGTACTTGTGATCTCTACCATCAAATTATTTCTTCTTGTTGATGTCGCTCACTAGGTTGGGTGAAAAACTTTTGCTCTTGGCTGGAAAGGGATTC
The DNA here is from genome assembly GCA_034641835.2 of Pinus albicaulis. Lineage (NCBI taxonomy): Eukaryota > Viridiplantae > Streptophyta > Pinopsida > Pinales > Pinaceae > Pinus > Pinus albicaulis. Next base: position 157,722,146 of record CM076572.1, on the reverse strand, counting down.
ATCTCTTCCATGAATCATTTGTTGTTGAATGCCATTCTAGATCATTCAATAAGACAAAAATACTATGAAATGAGACACTGACAATTTTATTACAAAGACAGAGCAAAAGAAAATGGATTTGGAAGCACGTGAACATATAATAGAGTTGTTAACACTAAACATTCCAATTCCTACGACCCTTTATTTGTCCAATGACCTTTCACTTCCTATAATCTCACTCTCACCATATATCTAGCCAAGTTTGTCCTCTTATTGACTTGTAATTTTATAGACCCTCAAATTACACCACACACAATTGTTTCATGTACGCTAATTTCAAAATTTGACCATTACTTTAATGACCTAAAATTTTGACAATAGGACCTTTCCTATAATAGCTCACATCAAAAAACAAGATCCCAAAATGGCTTTTCCTGGTTGGGGTCAACCTCTGATAGAAATGTCACCTGTACTAAAGTGACACAACAAACAGGATTGTCATAAAGTATGACACAAATTCACATCATTAAAGATGGTGTGGCCCACCATAAGCCTTATGCATTAGATAGGGCATTGTTTGCCACGGAAAATTAAGTGGAAAGTTGAATAAGGTGTAGGAGGATTTTGGTAAGATCTAACAAATTTTGGGAAAAAAGGGTCGTAACAACAAATATACACAGCTATGGTATCATTAAAAGAGCTTATTTAATCATTAATTTTTGTGCACAAAGCTATCAACGAAACAGTGATCCTCGGTAATCCTTAGTGATAAAAAAAGAGCATCAACAAAATGTGTGCTAAAATAGTCTATAGCGGTAGCTAAGCATGTAAAAATTAGCTATTATTGGAATTTTTCTAAATCAAATCATGTCTAAACCAAAAGTTGCCTAAAAACAGGTCCTTCCCCTACAAAGGATCTCAAAAAAGAGAGAGACAATAGTTCCCATTAAGTCTTTAGTCAAGGGAAAAAAGGAGATCCCCTCCCCTGCATGTAGCAGTGAAACTGGAGAATCCCTTCGAAACAAGGAGACACTTTCAAAATTCTTCAAAGGATCAAATATTAGGCAAACAAGTATCAGATGAACTGATACTCACACACCAAAGCAGTCAAAAAGAAAAGTCTAAGAGCTGAAGATAAAGGCACAAGAGTTGAATCAGCTTCAATGGAAAAGACAGGTTCAAAGGAAAAACCCTATTCTGAAATCTGGCTTTGCCCATCAGTTGGAAAAGTAGAGGAGAAATATGCAGCAAAGGGCCTGCCCTACCCCATCCAACCCCATCCAAAATCTAGAATTTTGAATTGGGGAAATCAAGATACATCAGGAAGAACTTTAAACAGCCAGAAGATCCAAAGGAAAGTGGAATCAAGATAGGAAAATTAATATCTATCTTGGTAACAAAATTTTCTATAGTTTTTTCTGCTTTTCTACCTCTGATTTGGCATCATATGCCTATAGTTGATGCTTCTCTTGAATCTATTTTTGAACATCTAACCCTTCTTTGGGCCTTGAAAGATTGTGATCATTTTTTCATAATAAAGTTGTGGTATATACATGTACTTCATCCTTATACACACATATGAAGTTTCCAGCTGTCCAATACTCGTGTAGTTTCAAATTTTATTTTGCAGTATTTCATTGTTTTCTGAGTTGCACCATTTTTGACACTTTCATACTAATTTGACATATTAAGGGCGAAAATTGTGAAGTGATTTCACAAACATTTGGAAGATAATATGGCATATTTACTATTGTAAATCTGCAGTAAGTAAAATAAATTCAAACATGGTTTATGCTTGGAAAAGTGTGCCTGAAGGGATGAAATTTGGTGGCATATGCTTGGTATCTTTTCTCTTGAATTACCTAGCGTATTGGGGTTGTTGAGAAGTGAATTATGGTTCATTTTTTTTTGTTGAGAAGTGAATTTATGTCCCAAGCTCCAAGGGTTAAGTGCCCAATGCTCCTCCTAGGTAGGTATCTCTTCTAATCTAGCAACTAACTTCCCCATTTTCCACACCCAATGGGTTAGTCAACAAATTAACTAGGGCATCAACCCCATAGGTAAGAAGACCAAGGAAACACTCTAATCTCAAGCATCCACCCCATTTGAGCCATCCACATGCCCACAAATCATCATCAAGGATGATCAGAAATATAGTCCTAACAAGAGAAAAAACACTTTTGCAGTAACCCCAAAAGTTAACACCAACTTGATGTTCAGAAAGGGAATGCTTTAATTCAATGGAATCTCGCCCCCTCCTTGCTTAGCAATGTCAAAAACAACAATAAACTCTCAATCTCTTCTAGAATCAAAGTACATACACTTTAATACAAACATGCAAATCTCCCAGATCATAATAAACTAGGCTCTGATACCATGTTCAAGAGGAGGAAAAACTGATATGTTCATTGAAACTATTCCACAACACTTCTACTTTACAAGAAGAGCTTATCATGTGTTGTGCACTACAATAAACACACCCAACCTTAATGATTTTTATTAGCATTGATACCAATGTATTTTAAGGTCATGCAACCTATCAACAAAGTAGAGATGTACTTGTGATTATTTTCAGGTACAGAAAAAGTTTATCTTATAGAAACTACAGACATAGTAGCACTTGGCTCACTTCTTTCTCAATTTTTTATTTTTCACACTTACACCTTTTCTTACGCCTCCTTACTCAAATATATGTGTATATATAAGAAGTACAATGATCAAGTTTCACTTTTTCAAACACTAATTGCCTCAATGGTTAATAAATTACAAAGATTACACTATCAAGGATAATGTTTCTAGCACCTAAAGACTCAGATTATCATCTTTGACTAGACCAACAACCTTGTGCATACAAGTCATAACATCTCCAACAAAAAATTCCAAGGTAGAAACATTTTCCAACTCCCAAGATGATAATGTGGCAATGTACCCTCAATTGTGTACCTCAACTACATGTGTAATACAACAAAAACTCCACCTCAACAGTTTCATCAATCCTCACAAGCTCAAAAATTCCACACAAATGTTTTCTTGTCATTTCTAACACTCCCCAACTTGCAGGAGAGTGGTTGAGATCAAAAAATCATAAGTGGGGTTGTTTGATCCTAGAGTGAGTCACAAATCGACCAAGCTTGTGAGACAAGTTCGACACAAAATTCATCAAGTATGGGCATGCAAATTCAATCATTGTATCAAAGGTGAAAAATAACAAAGAATTATCAACACCAAATGTGAATTGGAATGGGAAACTTTGCTATGGATCAAAGTGGAAAACTAGAATTGTGACACAAACAAAGTAATATTCTTAGTCAAGTGGTTCTAACATTACAACAAAGTGATCACAGAGTCTCAAAGTTTAGTAATGTTAATACACTGTTGTAATAACATTTGTTGCATGCACCCATTCCAAATCAGTGTAGGCTCAATGGAGTGGGTGGAGAGCTCAACAAATTGTGTTGCACTACAGATCAACAGTCACTACAGATCAACTTCTTCTGTTTGTCTCTTCCTCTCCCCAAAGTTTGTACAATTATGCAAATTAGATTATCTATACTTGGCCCTATGATTTTAAACAGGTTGGTTGTTGAGATCAGCTTCATTTTGTTCATATCTTGTTGTACAGTGCTATTTAATTAATGAAAATTGGGAGTTGAAACTATTTCCCAATTTGAAACAATGCTTTCAAATTCTCATCCTTAAGGATCTAATCATTACTTGAATGTTAAATAATTTATGGGGCAATGATGTAAGATCAATGAGTAATAATAGTGAGGCTCCAAGGTTAACACTGACTGCAAACAATAAGAATGTGGATAGCTCCTACGTAGGCACCTGTTACATACCCACCTTTCTGCTACACAAACAAATTCTGCTAGATCATAGTTATCATAAAAAAGCAAGAAAAAGGGGCCAGTTTTCAGAAGCCAAATTTCTGGAACCATTGTTCTAGATGCATGGTTGTATAAAGAAGAAAAAAGATGAGGACACTTTTCAAAAGCCAATTTTCCATAAGTATAATATTGCTATAATAAATATGCAGAGTATACCTTACCCTTTCTAGTCCACCACGATTAGTTACTTCCCTGTATAACAAATTAAGATCGAGATCCTTCCCTCCTATCTTTGGGATTCTGCACGTTGAAAAGAAAAAATAGATGTAAATTTTTTTGCATAAATTAATTTTAACCTTAAATATTTTACACAAATTTTTTTAATTCTTCTAGATATTTAATAGATCCAGCGTTAATCTAATAAATTCAACCTCAGAAAACAGAAAAATATTAGTGTGTCTCATAATACAATTGAATATTTCTTCACTACCAACATTAGAAAAGGGATTTACAGTTGCAGTGATTTGTGCATTCCCATATTAGTAACAATTCTTTTGACAATTCTGAATCTGAATATATATCTAGTTTCTAAATTATATATATATAAGAACAGATACAACAAGATGGAGAAGTGGAAGCAGACATGTCACGTGATGGTGAAAACCCTAGTGTTGAAAACTTCAGTTATCATGTTACGTATCCATTTAGTCCCAATTTTCCCTCCAAGACTCAAGGGTGATTATGGCACACCCTTAAATCCATACCTCTCTCACTTACGCTCAGACTCCTACCATAGGCAGGAAGAGGGCCAAGTAGGTGGAGAAAACACTCACAGATGCTCAGGAGTACATGGGTACTCCTACATATTCAGTGAAATAGAGTAGGGAACCACAACAATATTATGGCTATATGGTGTTGATGAGTGAGCTAACTGAGGCTAAGCCTTCCACCTTTCAAGAAGCATCCGAGCAGCAAGTGTGGATTGATGCTATGGTGGAAGAGTACTCTTCCATCATGAAGAATAGTGTCTGGGAGGTTGTACTTTTTCCAGAGAGAAAATATGTGGTTGCTCTATATAGGTTTACAAGATTAAGCACACTGTTAATGGTAGTGTGGATAAGTTCAAAGCTCAATTTGTGGCTAAGGGGTTTTCTTAGAAGGAGAGCATTGACTATGATGAGACCTTCACCCCAGTAGCTAGATACTCATCCATGAGGGTAGTGATTTATATTGTAGTGCAGATGGGTTGGAGGATATCTAACTCTACCCACTCACATGAAGCAAGTGTTCATCATATACAAAATTACAAACATATCTCAAGGAATCTATTAAGAGTTGAGCCCCAAAAATTAATAAGAAGCATGTATGTAGGTAGCTACCTCCTCACATTGTTGTAGGTGACAACACTGCCTACAAATAGTAAAATGGACTCCTATTTGAATTTCCAAGTGGTATTGTTGCTGCTTAGAAATTGCATAAACAATGCATAAGCAATGGCATTAACCAAGCAATCCAAGCAAATTGTGTCATGAATTTAAAATTTGTTTTGAATGTACAGAATTCAAAACTCAAATTAATTATAAGTCTTCCCATTGAAGATGACCTTCAAATCAATTTCATTGATAGTAGCTAACAATCAAGAATAGGTGATTATGCTTTAAGCCAACAACACATTAACCAAAAGAATCGGTGTGTGTCAGGGGTCATTCCAATACATCAATTAGTTAAGAAAATGTTGTGGGTAATTATCCAAATCACAAAGGCATGGGCATTCAAGCTACCATGCTTCCCATAAATTGAATTTAAGGTATGAGCCAGCCTATTCAATGACACAGATTTCCACAAAGACCCTAGCCATTAACCCAATCAAATAATGGAAGTCAGCAAATGGTTTTTTTGTGTTGTAGCTTCACAATTATATGAAGAGGCATTTAATTGGTTGGTGCAATGGGGCTGTGGTGAAACTCCCAAAGGAATAAAGGAATTTCACTTGCTACAACTACAATGTCAAGATACAATATTACAACCAACAATGTTGCAACATAATCATAATGATGTTATATGTATTATTAGTTACATAACATAGAAATTTTGAACCAGATAATATTTCAAATCCATTTCAAATCTTTAACATTTGAGAGGATGGAGGGGTGAGTAGTTGAACTATGTTGTGAGTAGAGATTCCTCAAGACCATAGTGGAAGACAATATCCTGCCTACAAAACTAGGAGAATAGGGTCTCACAAATCTGGAATTTGATTTCGGATGGGGCTTTGGACAATTTGTTGTAGTCATCTACCGCCAAGATCAACAAAACCAAGAAAGTGATTAGCCTAAAAAAGTTTTACTTGGGTGGATCTATAAAATTTTTGTTAGAGTCTGGTACTTCACTCATAAAAAAATCTCCTTCTTATTTTATGTTTACATTTGATTGACTTATTTTCATTGACAAAGGAGTTTTTCTTTTGTCTCTTGAATCCTGGTACTTCACTCATTAAAAAATTTGTATCTTGAATTCTAGTACTTCCTCAGTTTAGTCATATTGATGAAACTAAGACAGTCATGTGTAAACATAAAATATGAATATGTAGGCATAATTTGTTTATGATAGAACAAAGCTAGGTCAAAAACTATGGAAAATACCGCTTAATCATGAGAACATATAATGTTCGATATTAGACAAATATTAATATTTTGATTGATAAAGCATCCTGTTAACCTCGACAGAAAATATCCTGCATAATATATAGCTCCTTAAACAACACTCTTTATACATGTATACTTGGAGGATTCAACAAAAACATATAGGATGCTCAATATTATGATCCTGGAATGGAATTCCATACCTTGGAATGGTATCAACAGATGGGGTAGTCGTCATAACTATATAATGGAAAATATGCAAAATAATAATAGTTGTAACTATCACGAGGAAATATCACACATATATAAACTGAAAAGCCTATATAGTATAAAGGTTATACCTCAACAGTGAGGACAATAAAAAATTACTAGGCAGCTGAATCTTGTAGGTATTCTGAAGCAGTTTACCAAGTTAAATATAAGACTTTCCAAGTTCATAACCCTATTTTTGCTTGCTTAGTTTCTAGCGGGTATTTTAAACTGTATTCAACTAGTAAAACCAGAGGGAGGGAAGCTAGATGTTCCAAAAATATCTCAGAGAGCAACATGTCATACTCTTACGTGTTGCAATCAACCAATTTGGCATATCCACGTCATTCCCCCAAATAGTTTCCTAGATTCTATATTAAGATGCAAGCACACCTGTAACAAACAGAAAATAAGTTCACCTTCCATAATTGCACATTGGGCAACTTCAAGCCTCAAGCCTCAAGCTTGAGCTCTTGAGCTCCTTAACTGCACAATCACTTAGCTAGGACTCTCAAAACTGTGCATTGGGCAACCTCGAGCCTCAAGCCTCAAGCTTGAACTCCTATTAAAACCAAGTATAGGTGCATTCACCTTGATAGAATTGGTAAAACCAAATTGATAGTTATATAGTGCACTAAGTGGTTACTAAGTAACAGCCATGCATTGATATGGTCACAGGGGCTCTAGAATGTGCTAGAGTTCAAAAATTAACCAGGGAATTATTATTTGAAACCATAAACTATGTGCGTTTGCAAGGCATACCAGTGAAGCTTGGTTTCTCGTTATGTAGTGTTGCGCGAATAGGGGTTGGGGATGTTACAAGGTGGTTTTTTTTGTTAAAAATATTTAAAATAATTGTCGTACCTAACTCTAAATTGTTGTGTGTGAACCCTAATTAATGTGTGAATGAGAATATACAAAGGCTTCTTCGAGCTTAAGTTTGATGGAGACTCAAAATACAGAAGGGAAAGTTGGGAAGGGTTGGGGATGTAAGGGCACAATAATAACAATATGTGGGTTACAGGGGTACAAAAATAACAATAAGGGGGTTAAACTAACAAAAATAAGGGAATATACTAATAATATAAGGACCTAACACCCTGAAACTCCATAATGTATGCCTTTGCGCTGCCAGTTTGTCTCAGATGGGTTAACTCCCTAAAATGTAACTCTGGGTCTTTCCTCTCAAACCTCTCCAACAGCCTCTGGGTGAACTCTATGTAAGAAGTGATGTGAATATGTCGCAACATGATTATCCCATGGTACCACCACTCTTGGGCATCCCCTTCTAAATGAAGGGTATCAAACCAAATAGCATTGGTCACCCACATGGGGTTCAGGTGGAAGTATGTATCTAGCTTCTGAACCCAAGCCCTGGCATCAAATTGTAGCATCCAATTGTTCCAGTGCAAGAACTCCAGTGAAGCTCACGGGAATTCTTGTTGATGTATTTTGCATAATTATGTGTAATCAATTTTTAAAATAGTACTCTTGTGGTTATAGAAGAGAGCCTTTGGAAATATATCAAAACTTATAATTCCATTTTGCACTTTATCCTCCCTTTTTCTTGAAGGGATAATCAGTGCTCCAGATGTCAAAAATATGTTGAGCCCTCTTGCTCTTTGTAGTATGGGTAAAGCCACAACCTTTTTACTTTAATATACAACATAATTGTGACTATTAAATAATGTTTAGTAATGTTGCAGACCTTAATTAAGGACCAACAGTAGAACACTGATAGAGCTCATAAAGGTATCTAGAACCTAAATCCTTCAAACACCTTAATCCTGATGTTATATTGTTGCATAAAACTAACAACAATTATGTTCCCCAAGGAGATATGTGAATTAGGTTGATGAAAAAACTCATAACTGCAAAGTTTTTGGACACATTGAATTAACCAAGACATTGACAAATTCACATGACACAAAGCTTGTCACAAGTTGCACCCATATGTAAAGATCCCATAATGGAATCATGAAACAAGGAGGCCTGTGAGAAATACACAAAATTTGTGGAGAAGTTGTCTTTCATATTGCTCATTGTTGGAACTCATATCTCAAAGCTTGTGGTTGCTAGCTAAGTATTTAAATTCCACGTTTGACAACCACACTTTGTTTCTGAAGTTGAATCATTACCAGCACGCCCTATGCTAGAGCTGGATCTCGACCTGAGTCCACAAAAAAACATGGGGGTACTCATTGCACTTGGTCAAGATGAGGTTGGATGGTCGCAAATGAGGTGAAAGGATGGAGAAGGGATTGGAGTGAATCATGTGGATTGTGATTAGCGTATTCTTAAAGTGTTTCCCTTTGGATTTGATTTGGTGAGAACTTTTCAACTTAGAAGTCAACCTTTCGAAGCATGATGAAGGAAAAACTACAGTATAAATGAGTTCATCCACCAGTAGTATTGTGTTTAAGCCTTAAGTATTGAAGAAGGCAGCCACAATTCGTATCCATTTTGAAGGGATATGATAGTTATAATTCTTTGACTTTTAAAATTTAGAAAAAATGCATATTTTCTTTTGTATCAGGGAGACGTTTAGTCCCAATTTTTTTCTATACCAAAACTTTTTCATCTCATACTGTATCCATATACAAATTCAACCTCGGTTACTATGTCTTCAACATGACATCATCATAATGGAAGTGATCTCATTCAAGCCTTGTCCTTTAATTTTAAATCTCTATTGAGAGGACTGAAAATTCTCTTCTCCATAGACATTTTTCCAACTAAAGGTTTGAAATTCTTCTTCTTTCTTTGTCTACTATAGATGAAACTCATTATCAAACACCTTGCTATGACAGAATATTTTCTTCTAGTACCATCATTGTATTCTTATAATTTTTGAAGCCCCAAACTTCTTATATTCACATACAATTTACCTTCACCATTTTAATCACCTTACTCGAGTCTCTTTCCGGGATTCCATAAACATGGTTGCCATGTCTCTGTTTAAACAAATCTTCAGCACCAACACTAGAAATTGGATACATTTTCCAAGAGTTGTCGCAAATGAACAAACAACCAAGAATTACCAACTTTTCATGGTTGCAGATAAATCCCCATCCCATCTTTCCCTTCTGTATTTTGAGGCTCTATCAAACTTAAACTTGAAGAAGCTTCTCCATATTCTCATTAATATAATAACCCTTTAAAGTGGGGTTTCTTGAGATCTGTCGTTTAATACTGAATGGTGCATATCTTGATATTTGTCTTTCAATACTGAATGTTGCATTACCAAAAAACATTGTTAGTAACACTGCTCCATTTCGATTTTCAAGCCTTAATGCCAGACGGTATTTAACAAAAGAGCCATTTATCATTGCTTTTTTGGCCAGTTGTAGGTAAACACAAGTCTCAATGTCTCATAGTTTGAGAGGTTCTTTTGAGATGATTAATGTTGCAGAAACAATGCTTTTACTCTGTAACATTGACTGAATTTCAATTCATTCATTGTTGGTATATGCCTTATCAACGCATACATTTTAGAGAACAAATCTAGCATCACAGTTAGGCCTTTGTGCATTTATTTCAATCAATGTAAGCAAGGACCGGTTGCATATCCTTATTGATATTCTCTCCATGAAAACCTTTAAATATATCCCACGCGCCAATCACAATTTCAAAGCATCATATTTTCAAGCCAAAAGGCATCATCACACACACACACACACACACACATATATATATATACTGCAATCAATCCTGATCCAACCAACCCCTGTAATTTATTATGAACTCAAATTCAGATAAAAAATGTTACAAGGGACAGCTTAACCAGTAGAAGTTTAATGCTTGCCATTTTGAAAATAATAACTTGTCTTTATGATTTCCATGAAATCCTCGACATACAATTTACCAATTAGTATGTCTATCATAATGTTACATAATGATTCTGAGTCTAGGCTAAAACATATATGTACCAGATCCAAGCAAAAGGTTAAGTCCCTCCCAGAAATAGCAATCCCCTTTTATGATTATAGTTACAATCACCAGAAGAACACCGCCTCTCATTGAAATTATGGAAGCAGTTGGAATCCCTCACAACAATATCTCTTAAGATAATTTTTGAGATGAACTTTATGGCAGAGTGGAAATCACCACGCATTCGAAGGTTCTTAATCACCTGAATAGTTGTCCAGTAGGATGTCTTAATAATCCCAAAATAAATGGCTAGCTTCTCACTGTGGTGGCAAGGAAATTGTTCCTTATGCTCCTCTTTCACATCATTCAGTACGAATCTTATGTCAGGTACATAACCCATTGCATTCATCTCCCTAGAAAATCTATACAACTCTTCAATCTATCCCTATAATATTCTCCTCTTTCAAGCATTCTAGGACATCTTCACAGGTAAGTCTAGCCTCTCGAATGTTGTTAGCTTCCAGGATCTTGAAGCATTACTCTTCTTCAAAGCCCTGCCTTTGATGATGGCAGCAGAGGTAGATACTAGTGGGCATAATAGAAAACCTATGATCAGAACCAACTTTCTCTACAATCTAGCTCTAGCTGCTAAAATTATGCAGAGGATAGTCTACAATGAAGGTTGAAATATTTCCCATTAATTGGAAAATTGGCAGCATGGAAGATTCAAAGGAACAAGGTGAGAATAGGGGAGCACCCTTAGATTGGCTGTAAATACAATTTCAAACTGTGTAAGGAGCTAATAAGATATCTCTATCTCTTAGGTATTTATTCCATGGAAAATGCGGCAACAAATGATGGTAGGAATATTTGATCTCATGGCTTGAAGTTAGCATGGGATTTGAAATTTCAAGGAGCAAAACCTGAGGAAAGGAACCATAACTTAAATTATAGTGCAATTAAACTTTTTGAAAAAGATAAGCTAATTTAAATGGTCAAAAAATGAGGGGTCTGACGAATATATTGCTATAGTAGAATACATGCTAAAGATGGAAGAAGAAATGATGAGGGAAAGATCCTTGTGGTGGAACTTAGTCTGAGAGTTTGAAATTACTCTTAAAGCTAAATCTTTCTCTGGTTAACTTTCGACAACAAAATTTTAATTTGGGATAATTGCCAGAAGATAGACATGCAGGAATATGTATTTTGTGTAAGACAAGTGAGGAATTTGTGGATGACTTGTGTGTTTCCTGTTTTTGGAGCTTGCCTATGGATAGCTTGTAATATATTGATTTATTGAGAAGCACAAATAGAGTATAGTTCCGGTACATATGGGCACAAAAATGTTGGCAATGATGAGAAAGTTGACAGGTGACTGATTGATCCTAGACCAAATCAGCGTGGCATCCCAGTGCGAATATATAAATGGGGGTGGGTATTTTTCACCTTCATTCAGTGGAATTTCCAGGAGAAATCAATCATATATTAGATTATAAAAGGATGCATTAAGTAGCCATCTGAGGTCCGAGGCTGGAGAAACCATACCATTGTTTTATTTTCCAATTGGTTCATTGATCAAAGCATGATTCTAGAGGTGGTGCCATAGGAGAAATAAAAGGTGCAGAGGACTCTCACTAAATGTTTTTATTAAATGGGGCAGAGGACTCTCATTGAATGTTTTTATTCTTGGATTTTAGAAAAATCTGTAAAAGTTTTCAAGAAGGTATTTAGTTATCTAGAAACATAAAGATCTTCCCGGATCTAGAGTTGATACCAACACAAGTAGCCCATAAAATTAGGAATACTTGCAGTGGAAATTGATCTTCCTCCAAAGAGTAACCAGCCAAAATTCTAAAGGAAACAGTTACATAACTACGACTAGGCCTGGGTGTTTTTTAGATGGACCGTGTCAATAAGTTCCAGGTTTGTGTGGGTTGGTGTCATTCTAATATTCTATTTGTGGATTGACATCACCATTTCAAGCTAAAGTTAGCATTAGTACTTGGCACAAATAACCAAACAAAAATTTATGCTATGTGGCTCCTATAGAAAACAACAGCAGATAGGGTATAAAAAAGTTGCAAGTGTTTTGAGACTCAAAGTTGATGGTGGATTGGTCTAATAATAAGTGCACAACAGATAATTTGTTAGTTGAACCTGAGGAAGATTTGATGGTCTATCTTTTGCACATATCTTTAAATAGTTTAATACTCTGGAAAATCAGTTATTAAAAAAATCTTTGTTACTGCAGGATGGGTCCCTTACTGAACAAGATTTCAAGGGAGGGATATAATTATCAGCTTCTGAAAGTTTGTTGTTTTGATATAGGGTTCCAAACCCGAAGAAATTGTCTCATATGTCTCTATGTTGCTACTGCAGTACTTGTAGACTTTTAGCTGCATGTAAAAAGAGAATATCTAATTTTGTGAAGGCTTCCTTCAAGGAGACTAGGCAGACTATTTATAGATAGTCATAGAATAGAATTAGGGTTAGTTTTAGGATTTTTTTAAAGACTGTTATTTTTGGAGCCTGAAAAGGAAGAATGATTTATATTATAATTTCACACAATAAATTTATTAATGTTCAGACTAAAAAAGTAAATCAATGGGACTAAAATAGGACATCCACTGTAACAACATAATGGAAGTGTCTACACCTCCTATAGCTACAATATCAACAACAAAAAATTAGGCCATGCCAAGCAACATAGTTTCTCTTATAGTTTGTAAAAACTCTTCCCTGTGATGCCCTTGTTGCAGTTTAACTTAGGCTTCAAAAATGTATTTCGAAAGCTCCTCGGACTTCAAAAGTGAATTTAGAAAGCTCAATGTTCAACCAGTTTATTCAAAATTAGTCATTAATTTAACATAGTCAAGACATGTTTGAAAATTAGGGAGAATAAAAGCCACGTAGATTGTTATTCTGAGTTGCAGATTTAAATGCTAGAAAATGAATGATTACTATTACAATTTTGTAACAAATACCTCGAGATGTAAGTAAAGCCAATGCAATCTCTTGTTACAACTTAAAAATTAAATAAGTACATCTGCAGATACTTTTGCAGAATGGCATATCTTTTCAATAATAGGTAGTTGGGAAACTCTAAAATTGATAGATGACATGTATGTGATTGTAGATTAATGGTAGACAGTGATGCATGGAGGGAACTTGAAGACTTATACATTTCCATTCAAATGTAAGTCCACATCTTTGACAATACCGTTTTATGTAGCATATCATAATCCTAACTGTTATGCATATTTGCTTAATATTTTTTCAAAATTACAAAGTGAATACATAAAAGCTGTTGTATTTAACATTCATAACAACATTATCCTGTGAAGCAGGCCTGTTATTCCTTTGGTAGAAGGATTATGTTCCACTTCCACAAGATGTTATGTCTATATTATAGTACCATACCAGACTAATAATCAGGATAGCAATTAGTAGAACTATCATTAGATAATACTAGGCCCTTGTTAATATTTAATAGATCGAGCAACATGGTAAGGTTTACATCTTTCAAAACTTCATGAGCTGATAGGAAGTTTCTATTCCTAGGTACAAGCAGGCAACTTTTTGCTTTGAAGAGCTGATACTTTCTCGACCATCATATCCATTCTTTCACTTATCATATGTTGAGGTATGTGTTTCATTGGTAATTTGTCATAGCATTTGTCGAAAAAAGCTTTAATTTTCTAATCCATGAATAAGGAATGTTGGGAAAATTAAAGCTTAAGCACATTGCAAGGAAAAAATGTTATAGAATTTGTAGATAAATATATACAAGACCTGTTAAGCAAGCATATGTATTTTATTGATTAACAATCTTAAATAGGCATCCAATCAGCTTTAAGGTATCCAATCTCCTTAAATAGGTACACAGTAATTGAATATCTAAGGAGTATAAGAGACAGATTCAGTCCTTCATAATATATCTATCAGCCTCCTTGCGTCCAACTAAATTATCAAAATGCCAACATATAGATTAAGCACTCCTTCCGAGGGCAAATATAAATATGGAATTATTTCTAGGCATCATTTCTTTGAATAAAACACAAATGAGGACTGAGAGCATATTAGAAATATGCATAATGGATCAAAAATGTATTTGGAGCATGCCAAACAACTTTCAAACCATAAGATAGTACTTCTCGAATTTCAGGGTTCAGTACCAAAAAATGAGAGAAAATATTTTCATTGCTATCACAAACACAAGCAACTGCTAATGTCAAACAAACTTTGGTTAACAATAAGTCCTCAACTCCAACTACTTCACATGATGTTAGCAATATAAGTGAATAGTGGTTTAAACCTTTTATCAAGCAGTCGTGAAAATTCATCTGATGTTGTAAGATATGATTAGCCTCCTCTTCATAATAATCTCCACATGAAAGGATTGAGTCCACATCCAACGAAATATTTTGATTCTGACATATGTGAAGATGATTTACATGCCATTCAACTAATGGAAGGTGGGATGAATTTCCCTGATATGCCATAAAATTTATTTCCTGGGTATTCATGGGTATAAAACAAGAAAATGTGAAGTACATGGATGTCATCGATGTAGCACAAAAAAATTTTGAGTCAGATGTTTATGCAACAAAAGTTGTATAATTTGTTGTCTATCTTACACAAAATGAATCTGGGAATACAAATGTGAATAAAAAAAATCCGATAACTCAAGAGAAATTATGTCTGAAGGTGAAGACAAGCTTCAGGCATCACTTTTAATGATCAAAATGAAGAGGAATATGAGTGAATGGATTGGAAGTTGTTACACTAATATCACGTCTATAATGAAATACCATTCATTTGGCATTTAAATTTTAGGTTGAGAAATGGGGAAAATGTTGTTTCTAGTTGTAGTTCGGGCAGTTTCGAGGTCAGATGATGATAGGCCTCGTATAAATATTTTCCAACCAACAATATCATGGGGGAATATAGTATGAAACCAATCCTTTTTTTGAGGATAATATTGAACCTCAATCGAAGAGGATAATACAGTATATATGGAAGGTGTAACCTGATTCACTATTGAATCTACTTTTAAATACTCATCTTAGTTTCTCTTATTGATGGATGCGATCGCTTGCAAATACCATTGCCGCTTAGTGCTACTGCTCTTGCTGAAAGGAGTTCTCTGGAATATTTCATTAAGACTCTTATGCGATGTTCTGTTCTGGTAAGCATCTTCATCCAGACATGGAACTTGGACATATTTCCCTTTTTCCCTTGGCATGGATTTAGTTATTTTTGCTTGGGATAAGAAGCTTACCCCTTTCGTTTAAGCCAGCTTGATTGAAAGGGTTGGGTCAACTCACCTTTTAGCACACCGCAAAAAACAAATTGTGTAACTCTGTTCTAGTAAGGATCTCTTAGGCTACAAATGAGCGTAAGCTTCAAGTAAGGAAAGGGAGCAAGGGGAGCTGTGCAACGATGGTGAACTAGGGTTTTCTAGGTCTTAAGGTTTTTTCTATCTCTAACATGTTGTAAGGACTCGTAGCATCCTTCGAGTAGCTATAGGATTGTCATGTCGGTGTTTTCTACCAGAGCTCTCGATTTCTGAACCATTGGGGGAGGCCACAGTGGCCCCCCTCCCATCCTTGTCTCCTTTCGTAGTGGCAAAAGCTACAACTAAACCTCCTGAGGTACCCTCTACATCTGTTCACGTGAACCCTCAGGATGTCGCGCCTCCTACTTAGCAAGTGATCAATGGCCTAAAGGATAATGCTTCGGTTTCCTCCACCTGTATTCGGAAGGTGGTCGAGCGACCCAATATTCTCTTACCTGGGCATCAGATTAATGCTAAAATCCAATATATAAGGGACCATGCCCTAATTGGAAAATTTATTGGCTTCTAGCCCACAGAGAAAGCCCTTCGAGGTTGGATAGCGTCCAAATGGAAACCGAAGGGGCACATCAACCTCCAACTGGAGTCTAAGGGATTCTTCAACATTATATTTACTTGCTTGGAAGATAAAAATAGGGTAATGGATGGTGGGCCTCACTTCTTCAACTCTATTGGGCTTTATCTCCGGAACTGGGTGGAACGTTTTAACCCTGATAAAGAATATTTCAGTTGGGCCCTTGTTTGGGTAAGACTCTACTCTCTTCCCGAGGATTATTGGGATGAACACACAATGAAGGATGTCGGAAATAGCCTAGGCAAGTTCATTAATATTGATGATGAAACAAGAATCAATAAAGATATGGTCTATGCCAGGATCTGTGTGTATATGCATATCGCGAAGACGCTACCCGACTCTATAAGTCTATTGCATGACGACTTTGAATGGATTCAAACCATAGATTATGAAAATGTACCTTTCTGTTGTCGTCGATGTCACAACCATGGGAATCTCTTCAGAGATTTCCCTCTAAATCAAAGTTTGAAGGATCCAAAAAGCCCTGATTCAAAGGATGTTGAGGGGTTTACCAAGGTTACAAGGAGACGACCACAATCCAAGAAGACTAATGGAGCCCCAACCCAACAGCTACCAAAGACAAACAACAGTTTTGATGCTCTTGCTTCTCTTGCTTCTAACACTCCATCTTCATTGACACTGATGGAACCTCCCTCCATGAAACCCAATGCGGTCCTTTAGAAAGAAATTCTGTGGATCGTTTCTAATGCTCTAGCTACTTCTTTTCCCATAGTATCTCAAGAGAAGCCCAAAGATACAACGCATATGCAATAGAATAAAACTATGGATGTGGTTCTAATGAGATATTGAAGAACAAGGAGAAGCATACTGCAGCAGAGATGGAAGCCCATATGGAGGAGGAACCAGAAAGCATTGATTATGGGGATCTAGATATTCTTAGTTTAGAAGATGCACGTCATCGCAAGGATTTTACCTATGTTCTACAATGGAAACTCCAATGTTTGGAGGAGGTCCTCACGAGAGCTCAACATCTCCCAAATTTTAGAATCCAAGAAGGGCTAAGCCAAGACGGCGGGAAAAAAATTATTATAGAAACGAAGAAAAGAGGGCATCGCACAGATTTACAGAGACTTGTCGTTCTGGGAAAAGAACTGGTCGCAACAGGGTTATACTCAACATTGACCAGGTTCTACTCTGTCCAACCCCCTAGTTCTTAATGAATATCATCTCCTGGAATATTTGAGGGCTCAACAGCCCCTCTAAGCACTGTCTTATCCAAAAAAGGTCATATTCTTATGCAGAAGATCATATCGTTCTCATGGGGACATTGTTGGTACAATTCGGAACTAGAAGGTTGACCCCTTCTCCAGCAAAATCAATAATAGACTTTCGAAGATCATTCTAGGGTTTCTAGTCTGGGACATTTGGAAGGAACAAAATCAGAGAATCTTTAAGGATCATAGTAGCTCGGTGGAGGTGGTTTGGGTTAAATTTCATCACCACATCTAGGAAACTTTATCTCTTATCCAATGGACGGATTCTGATCTCCCAACCTCTACTGCTGAAAAACACATTTGCAATAATTGGAATTTGAGTATCTAGAAGCTCAATATGGCTCCTTCAACGAGAAATGGAAACGTTCATAGCCCTGACTCCTAGGAGGCACCTCCGTCAGGAAATTTCAAAATCAATTTTTATGGGGCTTAAGAAGGCAACCTAGGGGAAGTAGGTTTTGAAGGGGTTTTTAGGGAATCTCATGGGAATATTCTCCATATTTACTTTGGTGACATAGGCTGTGATAGAAACAATGTGATGGAGCTCGAAGGTCCTTCATGGTATGCATATCGCCAAAGATCTTAATCTCTTTCCTCTCCGGGTGGAAGGAGACACAAGGGTCGTCATTAATATGGCTATTCTCATTCTTCATTGCTCCAATATGTCCAAGTTGTCCACCAATTGGAGCCTTGGTGCCGGTCTTAGAATGTTGGCTAATGAGTTAAGAGATATCAATGCTACAACCTTCTTCATATTCAAAGGAAGGCTAATGCTCTGGAAGATTACTTGGCCAATAAAGGGGTAACCTCGAATCTTAGTTTGCATCTCTTCCCTTATGAAAACATTAATGACAATGACCTATATTCCTCTTGCACTTAAGTGGCTCATCAGGACATGAAACCCCCGGATGTGGATGCTTCAATGCATTAATAGAGGTCTCTTAATGCCTTTGCCCTTCATGGTTTTGACGGCAGGGAATAGGAGGAGGCAGGTGGCATGACTGCAACACTTGCAGCACAGGTACCTCCTCTCCTATAATATTCCTTGGCACGATTGTGTTAACCCTCCTCATCTTTTGAGGTATGAGCATTCATTACTGACCACTCTCATCATTGTTCTCCATCGGCGTCTTCATTTGCATTGGATGTGTGTGAGAATTTGCGAAGAGTTGGTTCGATTACATCCCTGGTCTGAGTTTCTGTTGCATTGTGTTCTCTGGTTTAAGTTCGCCATGCCGAGACAACATATGATTTCAAGGCAGGGGGTTTTTCATGGTTCTAGTGGTGGTCATGATGGTCGTTGGAAGAAATCAATTGAGATCTCCATGGGGAATTTCACGGAGGAAATATCGTTCCATATCCGGCAGGTGACAAATGATCTGGAGGCTCAAGGTATTGACCAAGATATTTCTTTGGAGGGTTGTTACTGGCGTGCTAAAACCTTCTAGTGTGTGCGTTATGGCAGAACAACATCAACAGGAGGTTGTGTTCCTTAATTCTCCATGCCAGTCACTGCCTAGTCCAATCAAGGCATGCCATTGACGTTCTAGCTAACAATGCTGCAGCCTGCGGTAGCCTTTCCAATTGGTAGTCATCTAGATTCGCTGAGCTTGGCTCTCCCTGCTAAGCCTCTCCCTCCCGCGATGAAGGTGGATGAGATTTTTTCTAAGTGTAAGAAGCTTAAGAGGAAAGCTCTCAAGATCTTGGAAGCCCGGAAGACTACTCGACCTACTCTAAAGCTTCCACTGTGAAAAGGTAAGGTTCTTCCAGTTCATTTTTTGTCCTCCTCCAGTAAACCTGAGGACTCTCTTTAAGGCAGTTGTCTAATCATTAATGAAAATTCGTATGGGGATTTTCATGTGGAAGTGTCTATCCAGAATTCCGATGGGGAAATTGACACGTCTAAGAAGTCAACCAGGAAAGCCATATGGCTAAATGCACCCTCCTCGTCGAAAGTTATTGTTGCTAACCTCTCGAACCTAAATTTTGGTGTGGAAGAACTATCGGAATTTAATGAAATCTCGAATGCTAAGCATATTTTCAAGCCATAAGTTCTACTTCTTCAGGTTTTTGTCATTTTATGCTATAGCCGTGAACAATCTTTATATTTCCATTTATAGGGATATTTCGATATGCCTTAGAGGCCACGTTTTCTCTTCTTTTTTGTCTGTCGGCTGGTTTCCCAGTTTTGGGCAGCATTTACATGGACAGGTTATGATTTTGGGTTGTTGGTTTCCCTGTAGCGGGCAGCAATCCAACAATATGCTTATGATGGGATATTGAACAGGGATTGGCTAGTTCCTCCAGGCCATCCTATTCGATCTAAATTGTATCACTATTTTTGTACTATATGTGTTTACTATTAATATAAGTAGTCTTAATTAAAAAAAATAGAAAAGGGATCTCTTAGGCTACGTAGAACTGGAAAATCAAACAACTATAGCACTTATTGTTGTCTAAGCTGGCCCATTCACCTTGATGTGTATGAAAATATTATCAACAGAAGAAAAAGAAAAAATACAAACAAAACAAAACAAAACAAAAAGAACATATATAAAATGCAGTTTCAAGAGTTCCCAAACCAACCGTATCTGACATATTAAGTAGAGATGTTTTCTTCTAATAGCATTCAATTCCCATTAAACATGATATCAAAGAACTATTTGTTCTTGCAAGCTATTTGGTGGGTAGCAAAGAACTGAACCTACAAAACCTGTTGGTGGTCAGGGGACATGATGCAAATTGTGTGAACGTGGACTAGACTGCAAGCATCCTCCATTACCCCTTCTTCTAAATAACCATAACAATTGCGGCGAAGCCTGCCTTTTACGGGATCCATCAATTGTAGCTTCTCCTTGAAAAGGAACATAAACATGCATTACAGATGACAGGACAACCAATTGACCTCTTTTCTTCATTTCTTCTTCATTATTAAGAATATGTTGCAGGTTTAAAAATTGGTTTTCCTGCTCGGATAAAATAACAAAACGATTGCTTCCCTTTAAAATATGACTAATATAGATCACACAAATAATCATGTTTTAAACACAATTTCACAATTTCTAATCAAATGATGCCACAAAATAAAGTGCAAACTTATTCTGATAAGACTTGCTACAGAAGCATGCGACAACTAATATAAAATTAACAGAAACATAGTCAAAGATTAAATTTACATGTCGGAGTCCACATCCATTTCCTCGGCATCTGATTTCTTTGCTTTGGGAGTCTCGGAAGCCTGGGTCCAGTCCAATATGAGGCCCTTTTTGGGTCTCTGGAATTTTTAGGGATGAATGGATCATCACAATATGTGCCAGATCATTTGAGTTGTGACCTTTTATGGTCTTAGGACATTTAATTTCCTTACATTTTTTTCACTGATTTGGGGTTGGTAAAGCACATGTCGTCTTCAACAATTCTCCTGCCTTCGGCTTCATCTTCCTCCAGGGAAACTTGAACATAAATTTCAGCCTCCTGAGCATCTCGTTAAGTATTTTCAAGTTGTGAAGAGACATGGAATTGGGGATGGCCATCACCCTGAATGTGGGGAAATTTGTACGGATTTCCTCCTTAAAATGAAATCGCTACAATTGAGGCACCATGAATCCGATTTCTTAAATTTAAAAAAAAAAACGATTTCTTTAACTCAACCAAAAATGTATCAGATCATATATAACAGTGCATAGCGGCACTCTTCCTCCTCTTCCCCTCGAAAAATACTACAATGTGAGGGAAATAAATGAGGGAAATGAAAATGTTTTATATTTGAAAGCCTTAGATTCAGTGAAACGTGGAATGGAACTTCAACAAAAAGTGCATGTGGCTTTCAATTCTATTGAAAGAAATGTGATGTTTTTTTTATAAATAATTATTATTAATTACTAATCATATGAAAATAATTTGTAATCTACATTATAATTATTATTAATCTATAAAATTTATTGGGTTTTTTATGTCATAAAATATTATTTAGGACATTTGGGTTGATTTTTCAATCTAACTGTGTGACATTAAAGATAAATAATAGTGACATCAAAATAAATTTTGTATGATTAAAAAGTGGAGGTAAGTAGTAATGTCATGGGATTTATGATAATTTCCAATGAAATGTTTGGTTTGATAAGGATAACTAGTCTTTGGAGATTTTCCATGATGTTCAACAAGGGAAAAGTGATAATTTGGCTCTCATATGCTTTAGAAAATTGATATCTCTTTGTCCATAAATATTAAAGGTGGAAAAGTATATTAGGCTCTAGAGCTAAGATTTTTCTTTTTCTGTCGAGCTTGTAATGCAAGAAAAATTTGCATACAGGTACAGTCCCAAGTGGTTGATGAATTTACCTTTAAAATGTAGTTGGAGGGAAATATGGGTCTCTCTGCCCCGTCACTCCTTTCAATCACCGTTTTGTTTTTTTTGCGCAACAAATAAATGAAAAGCCCCATTGCCCCCTCCTCCTCTAGTCTATTTTATGTTCAATCTTATTTTTATGGTCTAATATTTCTATTATTCACTTTTTTTTCATGATTTGCCGCTCTTTTTTATTCTCCATCTTAAAAAAAAAATTAATAATTATATATTTCAATAGCTAGTTTCTAAATTTCATTATTTATTTTCTTAATACTCCATATTAACTATGTTTCAATGCTTTGAAAAAAAAATTCATTTAAAATATATTAAGTTTTTAAAAAAAAAGTACAGTAGTAATATTCTTTTATAAAAATTATATTTAAGTTTAAAATAAAATAAGAAGTCTTAATATTTCTTTATAAAAATTATATTTGTATTAAGGAAAGACACTCTTTAAAATGTCGTTGTCATAGTTTACTCAACTTATTTTTTCAATTATGAGGGGATATAAAGTTTTGATAACATCAGGGTTTAATTTTTTCATTTCCCCTTTGCAAAAGAAGGGAAAAAAATATGATAAACACTTAGAAGATGGCTATTGATGATTGAACTTTTCTATTGAATTTTATATGTCGACAACCTTTTTACACAATATCTTTAACGTCCACTCTAATAGTCTTATGTCTTTTTAACTATAAATGTTACGATTTACCCATCGCTTGGACCTATCATCCTTTAATTTGCAACTTTTGGATATGTGGTAGGCTATTATTACATGAAAAAACAGTTGGAGACTATTTCTCGAGCATTTTTTAGGCTCGTGTCAAAATACATCATACTAACATGATATGTCATGTCACCAGTCCTATAAGTTTCACTGTCAAGTGCTAGGTTGATTAGTGTAGTCACTTGTTTATTCTGTCATCGACCCTATTAGTCGCTAGCGTAAGCACCTATCACATAGTATCATGATTACATGTTCGATCATCCAACAATGTAGTTATTTATGATACTAGCTTATGTGTCAAAAAATTGGTTTCTCTAAGGGTTCCTTGGTGTTCAACATCCTCAAACTTCTACAACCATAGGCTACATCTCTTGTGACTGAAGCTTAAGCACTAACATTATTGGAAGAAATTCCTAGTAGGTTTAGCCAACCATTGCTCAAGCTCAATTTCTTTCATTGATGGACACATGCATGTTGCCTCTTGATCTTCCTTCCTTATCATCTTCTTCAAATTGAATGGTTTACTAAATATTCACTCTCATAAAATGGCTAGATATGATAAGATGCAACCTTTCACCTTTAGAAACACAAATATTATCTACCTTGTAAAGCAACCCACTATGGAGAATATAATTAATTTCATTGTCACCTTCTTCCACATGAATTTGGTCATATAGATACTAAAACAACTCTTTAAATTCCCCATATCGTGTGTTGGCCTAGTGATCAGGTGTAGATCACGATAAATCCTAGTTTATGATTGATGAGGGTGAAGTGGTTTAGCCTCGGGATTCCCTGGTTTGATTTTTCAGTGTTATTCCCACGAATATGGCATGGGGGTGATTAGCTGAAGTAGATTTGGCTCAGCCATTCTATGGTGCTAACCCTCAAATGGGTTAAAAATCAGCTCCCCTTCAGGGAACAGGGCCCTGGAAGGTTGGGTTACCTCCTGGGGATGTCAATGATGCAGTTTAAGGTTTGTTTGTCATATTTCCTTCAGTTCCACTTCCTCAAAGTCATCTATAAGGTATAATATCATATTAGTAGCCTCTCGTCGCATGTTTACCCCGGTTGGGTGGTTACTTGGGGAGATGTGCGAAGAGGGTGTTACATTATTTTATTATTTGTGGTTGGAAGTGCATGGAGGGCCCCATGGACTTGCCACGAGAGCATTGGTTGAGCGCATACAAGGTTTTTAGCACCCCCTATTTGACCCTTATCTTCTAATCATCGTGTACATGTCGAATAGGTTGGTGAGTCTAAAACTAATTAAGGCTGACATGCCTCTATGTGTATCTAAATGTTAGGTCAGTACGACGAGTTACGAATATGGTTAAGGTTGGTGTGCCTGTGTAATGGGTTTAACGACTGTGATTATTAGGTTGGTGCGTTGAGAGTTGCTTCTAAGGCAATACGCCATGTGTATGTGTGTTTATGTGTTGGGGTCGGTGTGCCCACATGTATGTGTTTTTTATGCTACGTGGCTGGAAAGCCCGATGCAGTAAACATGTTTAATGTATGCATATTAATAAACCCATAATGGCTACAATCATACATAAACAAAAGAGTATGGGGGCCCATGACTTCACAGCTGGAAAATGTAGGGAATTTAGATGGATTATTTAATAATTAGCTATGAATAGTTATGGACCAATCAGTGAGCCTATGAAAGGGTTTTGGAGTTGATTGGAGATTTTTAGTCGGTGAGACGTGTGCTTGGACTTTGGAGCTTAAAACAGTTATGGAGACCAGTTGGTGAGCCATGGAATGTGGACATCATAAGGGATTGGCCATCCCGAAGAATGGTGTGTCACTTGGGTTTCAGAATTGAGCAATGAGCCAAACTAGTTATGGTTTGGAGGGTGATTGGAGTCATAAAGCAACATGACTATTGGGTTGGCACTGTAATAACCCTAGTCATCTTGTAAAGCATATTCATGGTCTAGGTTTACTTTGTCTTGAGTGTCTCTAAATGACCCTGGCCATCTTGCAAAATATATAAATATTGTCTCAATCAGGATGCAATCATATATATAATGTAACCCTTGCAACTATGCCCTTCCTGCTTGTATACTAGTAGTAATATCATTTCTGATTTTTCCATGCTGACAACTAAGTGAATGATAAAATGTATTACTGGTTAGATTTATTTAGGAATCAAGTCCAACTTTAGCCAAGTCTTCCTCATAATCTTTGTATATGGCAAGTTCAATTTCAAGTTGGTCATCATCAACTGCATTAACTGAAATCGTGCTGGAAATTGAATCACATCAATGATCAAAATTTTGAACAGTTATGGTGTGATGTCAAATATACTATCCACATCCAACAAAAACACCAATAACATAGATTTGAGCAAGCCTCTCAATGCATATGGCTCATTCACCTTTTGACCTCAATGACAATTCTTCCAACAAATAGAAGGACACAAGCATGAAATGACATTGTAGGGTAAAGGAAATATAGTGTGTGGTGAATTTACTTCTCGCCAAAACACAATCATATTGCAAACAACAACAATTTAATTGCAAAAAATTTAATGCATGTTATATCAATGCTTAAATTGACTTTCATAGTAATATTCCACATTTGAATGGACTTCCCAAAATATTTCAATGTGTTTATATAATGGTTCATGCATCTCCAGGAAAAACTAAAAGCTAGATGCCAAAGGTGTTTGTGAGATGTTGATTATGAATGCATAGATATTATTTGGTGTACTTCATATATTCTCATTACAATACTGAATGTTGAATCTAACTCTTCAATGGTCCATGAATTGAGTTTTAACTCGTTAAGGTACTGTGTTAGGAGCTTAAAAATACCTCACCTTTTTGAGCTTTTGAGTTATAATTAAAACTAATTAGCTATATACCCTCCAACTAAAATAAGTTAGGTGGGTGTTATGGAGTGTGTAGGTACGAGAGACAGATATCTCCATTCAGGGAGATCGATGGTGCACACACGTTCATCACACTTACATGTGCTATGCCTTTAACCCATTGCAGATCCCTGATGAGTTTAAACCCCGATCACCTTGTCATGGGTTATCCGTTCGATACCTGATCCCTCGGTTAAGCCTCATTGTTGCCCCTAAACTAACACGAGGTTTAAATACGGGATTTTTGCCCTACAGATATCAACCATTGGCATCAAATCAATTGAACGGTCACTAAATCATATCGCACTGAAACCTGCATGAATGTTACACCCTCCCTTCCAACTCGATGTCATCCTAGCCATTGATATTTCACATATCTACGACGGTCACACCAAAACTTGTACACGATATAACCATGTGCCTTCATGGGATGACTGGGTCCCCCTCTCCTCGATTGGTGAGTTTTCCAATGGCTGATTAACACATGTTTGTGAAATTTAATTATCCTCATAATCACCAATTTAACCTCAATGCTTCCAAACTTTCGCCATTCCCTCGTTTGACCCTTATTTTTGCATGTCCTTCGGGGAAGCGCATCCATGTCCGAGAACAAGCGCGGAGTAGGTCTCATGCTGAAGGACTCACCTCCTTCATTTGGTAAGTCATACTATCTCTCCTTCTTCTTATTGGTTCGATAATTTAATTACATGAAGATATAATGTCTGAGTATTTGGGGAAAGAAGCTTTGGTTGATGAGATGGTTGAGGTTCAAGACACGAAAGTGTGTCTCACATACGTCCTTACCATCAAGAGGACTCTTACGCTCTCTATTGTTGTGTTTGACAATGACATGTGTTTATTGAAATCTGGGATTCTGCATGCAACTTTCCATCCTGTCCACTTTGACCCTACCTTAATTCTATTATTGGCCGAGCAATATGAGCTTGAACATACGTATCATAAAATATTACGTGTCTTTCTCTGATCTCTAGGATGAAAGGGAAATCAAACTCAAAGCTAGACAACCCCAAGAAGAGTTTTGCATCCCCTGACAAATGTCCTCGAGCCCTGGGTTGGCTGAAATTAGAGGTTTTGAACAATGCACAATTGGAGTGTGGGTTAGGGCCTCTTAATCGCTAGATAACTGCCCTATCAAATTTTTAACTTTGCTTTCTAAAGACCTGGTAGGCCTGAAAAATGCGGCATGGTGACCTTTCGATCTAACTTCCAAATGCGAATGGATAAAATCCTTGCGCTAGCCCAAATTTGTTGAAAACCCCCTCCTCCAATGCACAATCCACCAACTCCTCCTCCTTCATGTGGGTCTGATAGTAAGAAACCAACAACTCATCTGGAAAAAACATATTCGATGAGTAGTTGTGTTTCTTCAAAGGGTTTATCACAACGAAAATCTATGTACTTAAAACATATACATCATGTGAATAAAAATCTCATGGTTATCAATATTTAATCTTATTTTTCATTTTGGAAAGGATATCAAAGCTCGACATTATTGAGATCCCATTGAATTTTCATCGAAACTGTGCCTCGCTCTAGTCAGAAACTCCACATCGCTTTCATTGTCTGCAATTTTTCCATGGGCCTATAGGGTTTCTCCATAATTGTTGAATTCCTCTCCCATAGTAGAGATGTTGTGATGTCCTCTTTAACATTTAAAAAATAAAACAAATTATAACTATAACTATAATTAATAATTAAACCGATCTAAATCCATCTTAACTTTGGATTTACCAAGCATGAAGACAGATCAAATCTTTCTTAAAATGAAAACATGAAAAAATAAAAAAATTTGACAAAACAAAATAGATTACAAATTCATAAATTTTTTGAAAAATATTAAAATATTTACAACCTTACATAGCTTAAAAAAAAACAAGAATATTTATTATATTCTAATAATTTTTTTTTTTCATTTTATAATAAAAGTTTTGGGCCTTTAATTTACACGAAATAATATGATTGTAAATAGAATTTTCAAAATAGGAATCTATTACCTTATTAATGAATATTTTTAAAGAAAACCATTTTCTTAATGTAAATTCGTTGATTTTATGATTTAAAAATGTAGTATAAGAATAACATCACTTCAATTCCACTTTCTTGTTTATAAATTCCAAATATGATTTTAATGTATTGAAATATTAGTTTTTTAAAGAAAATTATTTCATAACATAAATTTATTGACTTTATGATTTAAACATGTAATATAAGAATAACATCCTTTCAATTTCACATTTTTTTTTATAAATACATAGTATGATTAAAAAGAAAAAGTAAATAATCTCCTACAAATTTGAATAATAAGATATCTCTTAAAATATTCTTTTCAATAATATTCTTTTTCACATTATAACAAAAGTCTTAAAAAGGTTTTTTCACATTATATTCTAATTATATTTTCACTCAAAATTTCATTTTCCCATGGTATGGGAAAAAGGATTGGCGCGAATTTCATTTTACCAAATGGCCAAAGAGAATTGACATGATAGGGCATGACCAAGCAAGATTGGTTGGCAAACCAGGTGAATATTCCGATAGCATTAGATTAACAGCAAAATAGAGTTCTCAGTAAAAATATAAATACTGTAAATTGACATTAGAATTTATTGTCTCAAAATAGCGATGAAAAGATGAGTATATCCAGTGGGGAACAGGGTTGTAGGAAATAGGAAGAACAAATGAAATGATGTCGCTTATCGCTCGCTCCTTGAGTCAATGGCAGCAGTTGATGCGGAAAAAGAAACGGCTAGGAATAGACTCTGAATCACACTCTTCCCACAGGTATGCTAGGTATGCTAGCAATACAAGAAGTAACATGGAAGGAGAAAGTGACCATATAGTGATGCACCGACCTAAGTTTTACCTAAGTTTTGGAAAAGGCGTCAGTGAAATGTGTGAGTGATGCAAAATAACACATAAGGATTGGTGAGGTATGGCCAAGGAGGATTGGTTGGAAAACCATTTTTAGAGAACATTTCAAATTTTACAGAACAGAGGGTTTGCTCTGGCATTCCTCGGCCAACTAGATGAAATGCGGTGGTCTAAACGACAACGTGACTACAGATTGAGTCCTAGAGATATAAAATGAAAAATCAGCCCATTCTTGAAACTTTGCAGAGGATGGAGTTTTGACAACGCAGGATAGCCTTCTGAATGATAAATATTATACTCACAGATAATAAAGGTGAGGATTTGGAACCCGGGTATCTTGTTTATTTAGTGGTCGAATGGATTTGAGTTCGGAGAAGGGACTCCCTCACATAAACTAAGACAGAGAAAGAGGGAATTTGGATGGATCAACATCAACTACTGAGATAGAGAATTTATCAAAGAAAAGAAGAATGTGAAGAGGAGCAGAGTGTGTGTTGTTGTGAATGTTTTAACCAGTTGTAAAGACCAGAAGGAGCTACTTATAAGTGAAGGACCATAGAAGACAATGTAATAGGTACAACGAAACAAGTTTTCTCTAGAATTGTCAAGGCGACTACTCCACAGCAACCACGATGACCATTTACTGGAAATAAGGTATGACAACAAAAAGAGAAATGGATAAGAATGAAATTATTACAATTCTATTGTCGATAATATTGATACTCAATGCCCATCATTTTTTACATCTGTTACTAGCACAACTCAATAATATCATAATTACTAGCACAACTCAATCTCAGGCTTAAAAGCACTAAAAAATAACACACATATCCTGCCAGAAACCCTGAAGAATGTACCAAGTACTTCCCAGTGGTTTCTTGGAGTAGCAGAGTGAAGACACAAAGTAGGGGGGACAAGGTGAAGCTTCTACTAGGAGTGTGAGCAGTGAAATTTGTTAGGACGTGAGGCACCTCTGGATCACAGCTTAGATAGCTGTCCATTGTGGTTAATTATATTTTTGGCCCTTCTGTACAACGATTTGTGAATCCCTCTTTCTAAAAATATTTTGTAGAAGGATAGCAACAATTAGGGTTTGTGCTTCTACGTTGACTTTAGATTTCTTTTTATCACTGTCATGGTTTTGCTTGACAATGGAAGTGTGATGACCTTTTCTGGCATTCACTGCTTTAAATGGCTGCATTTTTGTATGCTGGATAAGGGTTTCTGGCATCAAATTTCCAGAACATCCAGTTTCGAAGTGTTGAGGAATGTTTGTTCTCTTTTGTAGTACACCTTACATGATTTTGGGTGTGGGAATAGCCTTTAAAACACCATCAAATATGTTATTCTTAAGTGGATTGCCTCCCTTATAGAGCCCTAAAGTCATTTGTACTTTGTCAGAAGCTTCCTAGCGTAGTGAGATCCCTTCATGATTTGTGTTGAAACCACAGACATCATGGCTAAGGGAAGCATCTACCATTAATTCCGTCATCTTAAAGGGATTCTCTGGTATCGTCTGGTATTGTCTTCAACTATTCTGTCAATCTTCCATGTTCCATTTTCAGGAACAATTTGTCCTTCATTTGGCTACTGATTTAGCATTGTTGATTGTAGTTTGTTAATGTGCTACCCTGCAGACTCTACTTGTTTAAGGGTGTCCCACAAAAAATGAGAATAGCGAATGCCTTTCTTATCCCAGCTAAAGGACCTTGAGTTGTAAGGCTTCTTATTTTTTGACATGATTGGCTTGCTCAATGATGCATGAAGCTAGATGGCTAGGGGATTTCTTGCTGTCATGTTTTTTATTGAATAGAACCATGCCATATCCTTCTTTAAGTGAGTAGGATCCTCTTGATGTGGGATTTCAACACAAGACATCTTATTCACTTTGGAATTTAGTGAATCTAAATCATAGAGCCTCCTTGATTTCCTTTGCCTCATCAGTTGAGAGTCGAGACATTTTTTTCCATGTTAAAGGATATTTCCATTTGATCCAATAATCCTTTGTTTTGGTTCACCCCAAATTGATCATAAACTTTCTGATTCTGTCTAGAGCTTGGATGCTCGAGAGGCTAGTGTCCAACCCATGCATACTCCAAAAAGTCTGCCTTTTATCCATGTTGGACATCTTGGGAAATCCAACTATCTGTTAAACTTTTTTTGATCATATTATTCCTTATGCTTGATATTTTAGGGACATTATCATATCATGAATCCCACAAGGTGGACAAGTTCCCTATTCTCCATGTATCTTTTTTCCTTATAATTTTGACACAAAAACCTTTTTTTGTTAAGGATAAAGCACCAATATACTCTTAAACATGGAGCTTTGTTTACCAGTTTTCTTACCCCTACTTCTCATTCCAATTTAGGCATAATTATTTATTTCCAACCTATCAGGTGCCACTTTTTCTTCTTTAATGCCTCTTGTCATGAAAAAGTTTTATTAAATTTATGATTATCCCTCTACAAGAGCATTGATCTCGAGGTCAGCAGATTGGAATTTTAGAAGATGGACATCACTGATACCTATTAGATAAGGTTCATATTTTTTCTAGAGAGAAACACATGGAGCTTTGTTTACCGGTATTCTTATCCCTGCTTCTCATTCCAATTTAGGCATAACTATTTGTTTCCAACCTATCATATGCCACTTTCTCTCCTTTCATGCCTCTTGTCATGAGAAAGTATTATTAACTTTATCCCTCTCCAAAAGAACTGATCTCAGGGTTAGCAGGTTGGAATTTTAGAAGATGGGGATAGATGATAACTATTGGATAAAATATGAAGGGCAGTGCAACAAGTGTATCAACCACATTGTATTATGAAATAACTCTTCCACCACCATCCAAATTCCAATATGAATGAAACAAGGGGCCCCCTTATGGATTAATTTCCCATGTTTACCCTTGACTCCATATGAGCCCTTTGTTGAGGGACATGATACTTGAATATTTCTCATATTGCAGTTCCTAATATTACTTCTATTTGGAGGTCAAAGGTGGCTTTCATTAGATTTTAGAGGTGACGATGCTCATTCCTAGAGTGTTTTTATGGCAAGACTCAAGTCTAGCCATGTCATATTGACTAAGAATATAGACAATCTCATATGGTCAAAGAACCACTCTGGGGTTTATATCCCAGAAGATAGATATATTGCTATTAGTTTATAAGGGGAGAAGAGGAATCATGTTTGGTGGAGGAGGAGAGTTTGGGTATTTAAATATCCCTCAAAGGCGAAAATTTTATGTGGTTTGCACTAAAAAAAAATACTTGACTTGGTATAATCTTCTGAGAAGAAATAGATAAAGAATCGATAGGTGCATTTTATGCAAGTTATGTGAAACAATAAACATCTTGCCATGGACTGTAACTAAATTATGCAAGTTTAGAGGGAGATTAAACATTTGACTAGGTTGAAAAAATTCTGAATTGGTGGCATAGTTGAAAATGGTGTAAGAGGTTGGTGCCATAACTCTTCAGTAAAGGATTACAGAGAACTTCCTTGAATCCTAGCTTGGGTATTTAGCAAGCTAGGAATGTAAACTTATTTAAAGATAGGAAAATTCTTCCTATTCAATGTGTTTTTCCTATTTTATGTGGTCTCAGTTATTTAAAATATTTTTCCTCAGATGACAATACCTAAGCCTCCTAGGCAGATTCTTCTAGAAGTGGGTAAGGATGGTGCATGGACATACTTTGATGATGACCCCTATTTCTATGGATTAGGGAGAAGTTCTTTATATAGTGAATCTCATAGCATTTACTTTAGAGTTGGATTGGGGCATCAAACCAATTATCATGTTCGGCTAATGGCTCTAAAACTTATCAAAAATAAAAATAGGGCGTGGACTGGTTGTGGTCCACCCAGTGATGCTACAATTCTGGCTTCCCATTGCTATTACATTGTATGGTGATGAATCCTTTGAAAACAACTTCACTGCACCATTAGGAGTAAATTATTTACTATACAAATATCAATATAACAATGAATGAGAGCAGAGTAGAAAGAAAAATAAATTACAATGAAAGAGATAACAGATTGTTGTAGGTTACTTACCGCAGCAAAGGATAAGATACATAATGTAACAGAGACATACAAGATATTGAGAGCAGAAGTAGCCAATTCATCCCTTGATAATACACCCTAAATGTGTGTGCGGGATGGTAAAATTGTCCATTGTAAGTTACAACAAGCTCTAGAAAATGGATTGACCTTAAATAATGTTGTAATGTGCCAACTAGGGTAGCACTCCTTCGATATAGGTGATTCATCACTCATCATAAATTCAAACCAATTACAAGCTCAAAATAGCAAAGGCAGTTAAGGCTCTTTCTCCAATGACTCAACTATCTCTCCATACTCTCACACATATCACTATTAGTAAGTTAACATACCCTCAATAGACTAGGGTGAGCTAGCGCATACTCTCCAAGGACGTATCCAATTCACCTCTTAAGAATTCACCCTAAATTCGTCATATTCAATGTGCTTTTCCTATTTGATTTGGTCTTAATTCTGTAAAAGAGTTGTCCTCAGATCATAGTACCTAAGCCTCCTAGGCAGATTGTTGAAGAAGTGAGTAAGGATGGTGCATGGGCATATTTTGATGATGACCCTTATTTCTATGGATTAGGAAGAAGTGTTTTATATAGTGAATTAACTTTAGAGTTAGCTTGGGGCATCAAACCAATTATCATGTTCAGCTAATGGATCTAAAACTTATAAAAAATAAAAATAGGGCGTGGACTGGTTGTGGTCCACACAGTGATGCTACAGTCCTGGCTTCCATTTTCTATTACATTGTATGGTGATAAATCCTTTGAAAAAAACTTCACTGAACCATTAGGAGTAAATTATTTACTATACAAATATCAATATAACAATAAATGAGAGCAGAGTAGAAAGAAAAATAAATTACAGTCAAAGAGATTACAGATTGTTACAGGTTACTTACTGCAGCAAAGGATAAAATGCATAATGTAATAGACACATACAAGATATTGAGACCAGAAATAGCCAAGCAAGTAGCCAATTCATCCCTTAAGAATACACCCTAAAAGTGTGTGCAGGATGGTAGACTTGTCCATTGTAAGTTACAACAAGCTCTAGCAAATGGAGTGACCATAAATAATGTGGTAAGGTGCCAACTAGGGGAGAAATCCTTCGATCTAGGTGATTCCTCACTCATCATAAATGCAAACCAATTTTGAATTACAAGCTCAAAATAACAAAGGCAGCTAAGGCTCTTTCTCCAATGACTCAACTATCTCTCCATACTCACACATATCACTATTAGTGAGTTAACATACCCCCAATAGATCAGGGTGAGCTATTGCATACTCTCCAAGGAAGTAGCCAATTCACCCCATAAGAATTCACCGTAAAAATGTGTATACGATGGTCAACTTGGCAATTGTAAGTTACAACAAGCTCTAGCAAATGGAGTGACCTTAAATAATGTGCTAAGGTGCCAACTAGGGCAACACTCCTTCGATTTAGGTGATCCATCTCTCATCCTAAATGCAAACCAATTACAAGCTCAAAATATCAAAGGCAGATATGTATCTTTCTCCAATGACCCAACTATCTCTCCAAGAATAGG
Source organism: Pinus albicaulis (assembly GCA_034641835.2). Taxonomy (NCBI): domain Eukaryota; kingdom Viridiplantae; phylum Streptophyta; class Pinopsida; order Pinales; family Pinaceae; genus Pinus; species Pinus albicaulis. Next base: position 157,687,957 of record CM076572.1, on the reverse strand, counting down.
AAACAATGGTTAAGGGTGCAATAAATAAATTTAGGTTACTATAAATACCTCCCCCAAAAAATGCATCAACCAAAAAATAAAAAATAAAACAATTACATTTGTTAGGAATTGAAGCAACCTAGGATTGAGTGCCAAGTGGAATCCCATTCAAAACATACCTCTTGACCATGGCAAGGATTTGCACCCTACACAATGAGGCCCAACATATTTTAGGCCATAAAATGCTTCTCTAGAATAGATCCCTCATTGTACAAACAAATCAGATGAAGGTGAACACAAGGAATAATATGCTACTTGTTGGTTGTTTCTTTTCAAGTCTACACTTAATTGTTTCTTAATTTGATGAGTATCAGATTAGAGAAGGGAATATACTAACTAATGAAAATGGCTTCCATTTTATGTTCTAGAATAGCAACAGTCTTATGCCAAATAGGCCTCAAAACCTTGCATCGGATCACCAGCTAAGGTTGCCCATCATCTAGCAGAAATGTTGAGACGGGTGCATAAATGACCAAATCTCTAATAGTTCTTAGAGAAAACTAAGCATTGACGATATGAGAAATGACCAAGCACTGACTCATATAGTCTCATATGAACAGCTTGGTCATTTATGCAGAAAACTAAGTGATTCCTAAGTTGCTATGGACACTCTGCTCACACTGCCCATCCTCTTGATTGGATTATCCCTACAATGCCTTTGCATTAGCAAGAATTCACTTCCATAGATATTAATGGAGTACCATCATATGATTTGCAGTGAACCTTCCAAGTCACAGGTGGCGATATCGGACACCATCTGCTCAAAGTGGAGTGGGACAATTGAATTGCAACAATGAAACTAGCAGCTTTGAGTTCAGTGGGATGGCACATTGGTGATAAACATGCTATATTGGATGAGATAGAAGCTCTTATAGTTTCTAAAAATCTGGAATTTACTTCCATAAATGTTAATGGAGTACCATCATAGTTTTTCTGTGAACCTTCCAATTCATAGGTGATGAGATCAGATACCATCTACTCAAAGTAGAGTGGGACAATTGAATTGCAATAATAAAACTAGCAGTGTTGAGTTCATTTGGATGACACATTGGTGATAAACATGCAATATTGGATGAGATAGAAGCTCTTATAGTTTATGCAAATGTGGCCCTTGGCCCAAGCCTAACACCCTGAGGTGGAAGATATTTTTGTCAATGAGAGATCGGTCACCTCCACTAAGAAGTTCTATACTTCTCTATCACTGAGCCTTTGGTTAGTATATAAATGACTTGGGGAGTACTAGTCATCTCAAGTAAGATAGTTTCTGTAACAGGGGATTGAAATTCCAGTGGTAGACTTCAACACATTTGTTGGATGCTTATGTGGACGTTGGTTTGAATTCCAAGCCAACAAACATTGTTTGCTATAAAAGTAGATGAGAGTGATTAATAGAAGAAATGGTAGTTGGATGAAGAAAAGGAAACTAAGGTATTGGACTTGAATGTTTTTCTTAATTGATAATAATCATATGATTGACTTGCTATAAAAACTGATGACAGAGATAAATGGTGGTTTTGGTTTAAAAAACTATGCCACTAATAGTCGACAAAATTATATAGCCAACAAGACTTTGTGATGCTTTCAATTAAGGATGCCCCAAACCAGAAAACTTCATATATAAATCCAATTATTAGTCCCAAATATTCCCAGAATATGGATTTATGCTCAACTCATACATCTTTTTTTGGTTATAGCATAGTTTGTCTTTGTTGATGGCATACAAGCTAAGTTACTAAAAACACCCCAGGAGGACCCCTGAAATGTTGTTTGCCAAATCAGAAACAGATTCTGGTATGTCACTACATTGAAATGTTGAAAAAGTGTTTTGGTGACATTTTGGCTTTCTAAAATGTTTTATCAGTTTCTTGAAATGCGCAAGCTTTCTGTTCCATCCTGAAATGTTTTACAAATTCTGGAAACATTTCAACAACAAAAAACAACTTTTTAGGTAGAAAACTAAGCAACAAATTTAAAACACTTAGGAATCACTAAGAAAAAAACTCTCTAATAGTGCTTGGTCATTTCTACTTAGAGAAAACTAAGCACTGACTATATGAGTAAGTTTAGTGCAGAAATGACCTCTGATGATTCCTTCTCTCACAAACTCTCTTTGGGTTCTATATCGATGAGATGGACTCCTTTATTAGGAGCACATATAGGATGGTGTTTATTGCTTTCTACCCGATGCCTTGATCTCCTTGCATTTAGTTTTCAACAACATGATCCTCTTGGCACCTCACCTAAGGGGTTGTAGAGACAAATTGATGCCTTATTCAACTCTTGTTATCTTTGATAGTTGACATTTGAGCCTTTGGTTAGTATATGAACGGCTTGGTGAGTACTAGTCATCTTAGGCAAGACAGTTTATGTAACAAGGGATTAAAATGCTAGTGGTAGACTACAAAACCTTTATGGGATGCCTATGTGGACGCTGGTTTGAATTCCAATCCAACAAATATTGTTTGTTATAAAAGTAGATGAGAGTGAGTAATAGAAGCAATGGTAGTTGGATGAAGAAAAGGCAACTATACAATTATTATTATACAGACCTTACCAAAAAGGGAGCATTCAGTTGGATGACCATAATATAGATAGCCTTTTACAGGTTCAAGGAGGTGATGAGCAGCTGCCCAGTATTAGTCTTGACGGATTTTACGCGGCCTTTCATCTTGGAGTGCGATGCTTCAGGAGAGGGAGTGGGCGCAGTTTTGATGCAGGGAGGCCTCCACATAGCTTTAGAGGGCAGAAAGTTGTTTTTGCATGAGAGCTTGTATCCTATATACGATAAGGAGATGCTAGCCATTATGCATGCATTGACCAAGTTCCGGTAGTACCTAGTGGGCAATAGGTTTCGGGTCAGGACTGACCACAACAACCTCCAATTTTTCCTAGAGCAGAAGCAATTGCGGGAGAGGCAGCAAAAGTGGGTCAGTAAGATCCAGGCATATGACTTTGACATTGAGTATGTCAAAGGGAAGAACAACGTAGTGGCCAATTCTCTATCCCGTAGACCGAAAGTGTTGGTTTTGATGAGTATAGACACGGACTGGAGGGCTTAGCTGTTGGTGGAGTACTCCAAGGGTCGTTTTGCCTGTGAGGTGCTGGATGGCCAGATCAAGGTGATGGATGATGTCATTTAATTCAGGGGTAGGATCTTCTTGACTGAGGGTTCTCAGCTCAAGGAGAATATATTGCGTGCCTCCCATGACTGACCATTTTTGGGTCATCAGGGATTCATGAAGACTTACAGGGCCATCAGGGAGAGGTTCTCTTAGAGAGGCCTCAAAGAGGATGTACTCTGGCATGTCTAGGAGTGTGAGGTATGTCAGAGGAACAAGGGAGAGATGAGTCACCCAACTGGACTGCTACAGCTTCTTCCCATTCCAGAAAGAAAGTGGGAAAGCATTTCAATGGACTTTATCACTGGATTGCCCATGGTGCAGGGCAAGGATTGCATCTTTGTAGTCGTTGATCGACTGACAAAGTATGCTCATTTTTAAGCCATATTCGCACGATACACAACAACACAAGTGGCAGAGATATTCTTCAGGGATTTTTTCAGATTCCATGGTCTTCCGAAGACCATATTCAGTGACAGGGACAACCGTTTCATGGGCGGGTTTTTGCAGAGCTCTTTCGTTTGGTGGGTATAAAGTTGACTCTGAGTACCAGCTAGCTCTTTCATTTGGTGGGTACAGAGTTGACTTCGAGTACCATCTATCACCCTTAGATGGATGGGAAGATAGAGATAGTGAACAAGTGGCTGGAAAGCTACTTGTGAAACTATGTCACAGGGCAACAGAAGGCATGGCTGCGTTGGCTGTATTTGGGAGAATACTGCTACAACACCACTTTTCACATGTCTATTGGTATGTATCCATTTTATTCTTTGTATGGTTATCATGCTCTGACTTATTCTGATGTCATTTTTGGAGCTAGCAAGGCCCCCAGGGCCAAGGATTGGATCCAAGAGAGTCAGGATATATTCCAAGCTCTTAAAGATAACTTAGCTACTGCACAGAACTAGCAAAAGTTGTATGCCGACAGAGGACGGGTAGAGAGGCAGTTTGAGGTAGTGGACTTGGTCTACCTACGACTTCAGCCATACTGGTAGTCCACGCTGAAACAAAAGGGAGCTGAGAAGCTCAAGCCCTGCTTCTATGGGCCTTACAGGGTGATTCACAAGATAGCAGGATCCACAACATCTTCCATGTATCATGCCTGAAAAAGGCATTGGGGCAACAGGTGACAACAACAAAGGAGCTTCTGCCTATAGATGATGAGGGGTATTTGGTGTTACAGCCAGAAGCCATCATTGACACCAGGGAGAGACAACTGAGGAGGAGGACAATTAGAGAGTACTTGGTGAGGTGGAGGAATTTGCTGGATGAGGATGCCACTTGGGAAAGTGATAAGATCTTACATCATCCATCTTTGCAGTTGCTTGAGGACAAGCAACATTTTGGCAAGGAGGACTGTAATATTCCCGATTAGCAGCAACTAATTGGCAATATTAATTTTTTTCAATTTTTCCTTTCTAAAGTTAGTCAGTCAATAAAGGGGGAGATGGGACCCATAACCCACACTTGGGAAGTAATAATTCCCTATAGTCATTTGAGAAAATATTATTTGGTAGTATGGGACCCAGGAGGGCCAAGTGACAGCGCAGGGAAGGGGCAGCGTGGAGGCAACATGGACGCAGCATGGGCCAGGAATCGCAGTGGCAGAGTGGGCCAGGTAAGCAAGGTGGGAGCGTGGACCAGGGCAGTGTAGTGGTAGCGTGGGCTAGGCAAGTGTAGTGGCAGGGATAACGTGGCCAAGGAGGGACAACGCAGATGATTGGGGCCCAAGGGGGAGCTAGGTGCTTAATCATAAAAGGGAGAGAAGGCTCACCATTTAGTCATTCTATTGTACATATTATGATTTTTGTCTTTTTACATTGAGCACGCTTTTGCTGTTGACCGAGGTTTGCAAGTTTTGTTCAGCACACAGGTGTCTCTGAGTGGAGATCCCAACCTCAGCCTCAAGGGAATTCGAGTGCTGGCTGAGGTGAGGAGTTCCATCATTGTTTTTCCGAGCTTAACACTCATCATCCTTCATCCAGGACCATGTAGTTTCTTAGACAGTGAAGTCCCTCTAGGAGATTACGCAGTTTGGAGAGGAGGCAACACTGAGAGAGAGGGGAAGTAGGATATTTCGGTCCGAGAGTATTGTGAAGGGATCAACCCTTAAAAAATCATCTTTTGCAGGAGGAGGAGGCCATCAGTTATAGTTTATCAGTTCAGGGCTAGCGTACTCATCTGGAGTGCATGATTTACCAAGGGAGGTCAATTTCCGGGGTCAGCCATTCCGGGATTCCTTCTTGGGTTTTTCTAGGTTATTTGAGGAGACCCTGTATCTCGAGTTTCACATTTTTTTGAGTAGGGTAATAGCCCCAAGGAGCAACTCCATTCCAGAAGTAGCAACAATTACGACAGTAGCAGCAGCAACAGTTTCTGGAGTTACGTTGTTCATGAGAGAGCAGCGATTCATTGATAGATTCCGAGAGTATTTCCATCTTGCCTTGAGCAAGCCAATGTGCCATCATTCTGATCACCTTTTTACCTATTGTTATATTTTATTTTATAATAAAATGGCTCAACGTTTCTCCATATTTGCAGTATTTTTATGATGTCTCTCTATTTGCTGTAGTTACTTATTTATGTTGCTTTATATTACTGTCTATTTCTTATTCGGGATATTACATTGACATTTGAGCCTTTGGTTAGTATATGAATGACTGGGGAGTACTATTCATCTCGGGTAAGACAATTTCTGTAACAAGGGATTGTAATTCCAGTGGTAGACTACAACACCTTTATTGGATGCCTATGGGGACATTGGTTTGAATTCCAAGCCAACAAACATTGTTTGTTATACATGTAGATGAGAGTGAGTAATAGAAGAAATGTAAGATGGATGAAGAAAAGGAAACTAAGTTATTGGACTAGAATGTTTTTCTTATTTGAGAATAATAATATGATTGACTTGCTATAAAAACTGATGACAGAGATAAATGGTGGTTATGATTGAAAAATCTGTGCCAATAATAGTCTACAAACTTATATAGCCAACAAGACTTTGTGATGCCTTCAATAAAGGATGCCCCAAACCAAAAAAATTCATAGGGAAATCCAATTATTAGTCCCAACTATGCCCAGAATATGGAGTCATGCTCAATTAATACATCTATTTCTGGTTAAAGCACAGTTTGTCGTTGTTGATGGCATACAAGCTAAGTTACCAAAAACACCCCAGGAGGACCCTTGAAATGTTGTTTTCCAAATCAGAAACATATTCTGGTGTGTAATGACTTTGAAATGTTGAAAAAGTGTTTTGGTGACATTTTGGCTTTCTAAAATGTTTTATCATTTTCTTTAAATGCCCAAGATTTATGTTCCATCCTGAAATGTTTTACAAATTCTGGGAACATTTCTGCAACAAACAACTTTTTGGGTAGGAAAGTAAGAAAAAAATTTAAAACACGTAGGAATCACTAAGAAAAAAAATCTCTAATAGTGCTTGGTCATTTCTACTTAGAGAAAACTAAGCACCGACTATATGAGCAAGTGCTTAGTCATTTAGTGCAGAAATGACCTCTAATGATTCCTTCTCTCACTAACTCTCTTTGGGTTTTGTATCGATGAGATGGACTCCTTTCTTAAGAGCACATATAGGATGGTGTTTATTGTCTTCTACCCAATGTCTTTATCTCCTTTCTTTTAGTTTTCAACAACATGATCCTCTTGGCACCTCACCTAAGGGGTTGTAGAGACAAATTGATGCCTTATTCAACTCTTTTGATCTTTGATAGCTAACATTTGAGCCTTTGGTTAGTATATGAAAGACTTTGGGAGTACTATTCATCTTAGGTAAGGCAGTTTCTATAACAAGGGATTGAAATCCCAGTGGTGGATTATATCACCTTTATTGGATGCCTATGTGGACAACAAACATTGTTTGTTATACAAGTAGATGAGAGTGAGTAATAGAAGCAATGTCAGTTGGATGAAGAAAAGGAAAATAAGGTATTGGACTAGAATATTTTTCTTATTTGATAATATTCATATGATTGACTTTCTATAAAAATTGATGACAGAGATAAATGATGGTTGTATAGCAAACATGAATATTTGAAACATGTAGGATTTTATTCCAAAATAAATTCTGGTAACGGATACAAAATGAGTCTAAAATGTGCAAATTGTTTATGGAGTTTCGACTTTAGTAATATTCAATGCCATTATATCAAATAGAAAACCAATATGGACATTGAAATTATGCCACGTGGATAATTGTTGTTCATGAAAATAGCTGATAGTGCCATTGAATAAAATTCTATCACAACAACCTTATTTGATGGACAAACATTGAACCAAAAATTCATAGTTGGCAGCTCAACTACTTATGACAATTTTGATGAAAAAGGATAGCGTTATTATAAGTGATGGTTTGAAATATTAAAATTGTATTTGCTATTGATGAAAAATTGTGAAGTTTGCTGAAAATTATGAAGTTGACCAAAACACTTGTATAAAGCCAAAAATTTAAGTGTGATGGAGACAAGCAGCACCTGTATAAATATTGTTTTGTGTGACACATCGCAAATTCAACATTGAAATCCATATATATATAAATTGAAAGTTTCACTAAATAAAGCCTTCTGGTAGTTTTAGATTTTATTAGATTTTGTAACTTTATTTTATAGGTTACAATGTTTCAACTGAAGAAATGGTTGCAAAAATAAATGTAGAAAAATAATGAAATTAGTGGAGATAAGTTAGGTTGATATATTAGAAACAACACATCACTAATTTAAATAAAGTTCACAGAAATTTTATAGCGTAAAATATTTTTGAACATTGTCTTAATTTATCAAGACTAGTCAATTAGAATGGGTTCTGTACTCGTTTTAGCAGAAATTAAACACCGTGGTTCTACTATCGCAAGAAATCTCAAGTAGTACGCAATATTGGGAAGTTGTAAAAAAATTGGAAATGTCAATTAGAATGGGTTCTGTACTCGTTTTAGCAGAAATTAAATATCGTGGTTCTACTATCTGAAGAAATCTCAAGTAGTACATGATCTTGGGACGTTCTAGAAAATTTGGAAATTAAGGTTATAGAAGTGAACTCCAAAACTCTCAAAATTATATCATATTAATATGAGTGCATTAATTTAGGGAACTTAAAAAAGGGTTCATGAAAAAATTTAAACTTTAAAGTGATATTATCCTAGAAACCACAAAGATTCAATGAATAAGCATTTAAATCAGTTAATAGTCATAATGCACACTAGTTTTGCAGGTCTCGTGGGGTAAAACTGTGATTTTGATTGGAAGCCGGATGGAACCACCCTCTGATAGAGTTGAAGGTGTGTATTTGGTTTGCTCGAATATCATACCTTGAGTGCACAACTTGTCTCAAAGAATACATTTCCACCCCTAAAACAGGGAATTTGTATCTGCAGATTATCCTATTAGCTTATTACGATTATCCATGAATATTTATTATTTACTATCATATATACACATAAAGGAAGTTAAGGAAGAATATGTTGGCTAAGATGTCAAACACATTTTCCATAATACCCAAAAATATTATGGAGTAATTAGAAGATGGAATTTTGACCAAAGTAAGGTCCAGTGAGGAGGAATTGAAGGAAGAATGGTTTTGGAAGATAAAATAGAGCAGTCAGAAGATGGAAGGCTCAACAGATCAAGGCCTAATGAGGAGGAATTAGACACATTGATTTTTCTTATTAAAGCTTTGAAAATACGAGATTGCACTGCAGCTTGAGATATTAATGTATATCCTAGAGAGATCAATTTGAATGTTGATTGACTAGAGCCATCCTTCCAGGAAACAGAAAAAAATTATGTGATGGGAGAGAGTATAGTAAATGACAAGAAAGTTCAAGTTTGTTGTAACAAATTAAAATCCCATACAACAGTTTAGGGTGGGAAAACTTATGGAGAAAAGAATTTGAGAAGGGAAAGAAAATATTCATACTGTTGTACCAAGATTTTGCATAGCTCAATTGTGGAGGGTTTTTTTAGATAAAATCTAGCAGGGAACCAAAATTAAAGCTTGCTAAGGCTTTTTCTAAGAGTAAGAGATGTATCTTCAAATTACCTGTGTAAAGCATGCAATTGTTGCATTATATCAGAGGACTTGGTATTCTAAAGTATAAGCTAGATAAAAATGAACACAACTCACCTGGATCATTTGTCGAAGATGTGAAATCGACATTCTGCAAAGCCATGACTTATAACCCAAAAAATGGCATAATCACTAGCTCAAGAAATCTTGCAGTCCGAAAAGCATATCTTCCATGGCAGTTCTCATTGAAAGTTTTCTCAAACATTGGGGCCCAAGACTGCAGAGTTTTGAAGACACTCATCAATATTTGCTGGAAAATTTAGAAGAGGATGACCTTCTTGATTTTCTTGAAGATGACAAGGATTTTTTTGAACAGATGAATACAACAGCCCTGCAGCAAGAACAGAACAACCTTATGGTAGCGAAAAAGGAGCTTATTTTTTACAGAGATTTTGTGGCTTCCCCTAAAGATAAAGGTGATGATATTCTAGCTCAAGAAAAAGAAGTAGAACATGCAGAAAATTTTATGAAGCAATTTGAGGACAGTGGTCTGAAGTCATTGCAGCCAATCCTATGTGGACTTGCTGCAAATGTATATGTGCCTGTCTATGTAATGTGAAGTAGAATACACATTTTCTCGATATATGGCAAGGTGTCGACCTAATTGGGCAGCTTATGAAATATATCTTGAATCCTTGATTAAATGTGGCATGCTGGAGAGGGCTGAGGGGGTTTTTACAGAGTTGCAAAAGGATGGCGCAATTGGTATTAAATCCAAGATGTGCAACATAATATTAGAGGGATATCTCAATGGTCGTCAAGAAGAAAGGATCAAACAATTGTATGATGAAATGTACCATAAATATGAAGGTTGATGGAAAGCAGCTCAAGGGAAAAGATCCTAGGTCAATGAGCAACTTAATGCTAGATGTTACAGGTGCAGATGAAAACCTTGACTTCCCAACAGAGTATTTAGCATTTACAAATTTTGAATTATCGAGACTGTGAACTGTGGGCCTTGGATTTTCACCATTTCGCAGAGGAATTGCATCAACAGTATGAAATGAACTTGGAGATTCATGAAGCTGCAATTGATGCACTGCTTTTGGCGGCATAATGTCACTTGAATACCTATTTCATGATGAGCACCAGTGACAGTGACTATAATATCAAAAAAAGTGCCAGTAAAAACAAATCTTCACACACGTAGGAAGATGGTTGATGAGCTATTTTCAAGTAATAGAAAGCCAAAAGTGGAAATGATAGGTAATCTCAAAGAAAAGAGAGACAAAACTGTAACTGACATTCTTATGCAAGCAACATAATGGGACAAAAAAATGCAGTCTATTATTTTGAACGAGAGTTCATAATACATATGATGAGAAAGCAATAAATTGTGATCTTGAAGAAAGGCCAAATGGTTTTAGAAATTTTCCCGATGATACAGAGTCTATGGATGTTGTTACACTTGTACACCAGCATCAGGTTCTACTCTATGTTTTTCTGATTTGGTAGTTACAGAGGGAACAACATAACATGCTACAGAGCGTCCCAATACATTGGTTTTCTCTCTTCATTATCAACAAAATAAGTTCAGTCATCCAATAAAACCTGGAAAAAATACTTGGAGATAGGCGACAGTGGACACTTCTTCAAATTCTAGTTTCTGTATCCAGTGGTAGTGGCATCATGGAGGAGGATGATGAGTATGGTAGGAAAGAGGGCTTCCAGTTTAGAAATTTGATTCCTGCCTCCTCATGGATGGACAAAATATCAATTTTTTCAACCTCTTCATTTCCTTTGGTCAGATACATAGGTTGGATGGCATTGGCTCGCTATGCAAAGGAAAAATATAAGAGAGGGTTCCTTCTTGCACAAGATATGCAGAAAATGAAAAGCTTACTGTTTATTTTCTTTGATAAAAATACATAGGTTGGATGGCATTGACTTGCTATACAAAGGAACACCAGAAGAGAGGGATCCTCCTTGCACAAGATATGCGTCAAATGAAAATCTTACTGTTTATTTTTTTTGATGAACTCACATCTTTCAAAAGATGTAAGGGGAATGAGAATGAAGAATTACAAGAGGCCTCCCTTTTGGAATCCAACAAACATAAATATGAGAAACCTGTTAAGAAAAGTGATCATTTATATGAAGTGGATGGTGATGGCTTTGCCCATGCTCTCTACCCTGAGCTAGACATGATCTTTCCAAACTTAAGAAATCTGTTTTTCACATACGTAGAAGTGATGCTAGAGGTTGTCTGCTCCCATTTAAAAGCAGTTCCAGCTAGTTCTATTCCAGATATATTGTTGGTTTTCAGAGTTATGTTCCAACCCATTCTTGGATGTAGATAGAGATCAAAATTTAATGACTGATGCCAATTGTGGCATGCTAAAAGGCATTGTAGCTTCTAATGTGAAGTGCATCATATTGTGGATACTAGAAGTAATCATTGTGGAACATAAGGAAGCTATTAGATAGGTGATATGATTATTTCATAAGGAAGCTATTGATCACTTTGGAGTAGATAGGTGATATGATTATTTCAAAGATATGTTTGAAGAAATTGATATTGGCCCCATGTTTAATACATTACACTTATATGAATATATACTAGGACCAAAGAGTCAATGGTTAACTTCATGGAATTCGAGACATTGCTCTTTTATCTTGGTTTCTTGTTATAATTGTGTGTGATGATTCAAGTGTTGTTGTACTAATTTATAATGATATTGCTCTTTATTTTGGCCGCTTCATATTTTTTTTGTGTGACAGACTACTTTCCTAAAGATTTTTCGTGCCATACGAAGTGCCCTGTACGCGTCATTGATTGGGTATATTCTCACATGTATCAAAATTTATATCTATGACTAGAGAGCTGTCTATAATGTAATCGAACCTGGTGGGGACACTCACTCAACCCTCAAAGTAGACATGGTTGAAATCGGTCTATCAAAACTTTTAATGTTTATTAATCAGATAAATTTTCAGCTTAGTGTTAATTTTGGTTATGGTAGACTGAGACCACTATGATTGTATCACATTCTCAAAGTTCTTGACATAAATGATATCTTGGTAGAGTTTGTTCAAGTAAAAGATACTATCGGTTTTAGGACTAGCTATGTGGTTTTACTTAGCTTAATATTAGCTATATTATTTCGAATGTTTTAGTTCAATCATGTTAGTTTTTGGAGATGGCTATAAATTTCTATGTAGTTTATCAAGCATTCTTTTCTATTAAATTTATTTCAATCTTAAATTTATCTTAATACTGAATTTGGTTGTGTTATTCACAATTTATTGTTGGAAAGTATTGATGGAAAATCTAAAGATTATCCCTATATTTAAGAAACCCTATGTTAGTGAAAGGAATAACCCTATGTTTGGTCTTTATTATAGCCACCGTCCTTCACCAGATGATGCATGCATATGCATATGTTGACAATCTCCTCTGAAATTCCATTATATCTTCATTATCAGTATGAAAAATTGAAGATGTGATCCCAAAAATAATCAATCTTGTTGTTGGTGAATAACAACCCATTGAAGAAGCCCCACAAGAAATGTGGTGAATCTTGAAAATTCTTTTGCAAAAAAATTTCAAAAGCATATATTCTCCCCAATAATGAACATCTGAGGAATTGAAATAGGTGGGAAGCCTTAAAGACATCAATCTCATCCTTCAATGATTTTCTGCAATACTCACATCCATCATCCACGTGACTAATTATTTTTACATGCTTAGGGAAAATAGTTCCTGGCCCTCATCTCCTCGACTAGATATATCAAAAGGGATCTAATGATTCCTTGTAGAGAATGTCAGTCAAATTCTCAGATGTTTTCCTATGAACAAGTTAGACACTGAAGTCTCTGTTCTGCTCCATTGTTATGATGGTGCTGCAATGGAGCAGAACTATTTGGTGCCTTGGTGTCCTACTGCTCCTTATTTCTATTCATGTGAAGGTAATCAAATCCTAAAACTTCAGCAACCTCCTCTGTCTATTTTATTTCGGTTTCCAACTTGCAGGATTGAATAATGAAACCCCAGGATGAGCTGATCTGAGGTTTGTCTTTATTGAAATGAATAAGGAGGGAGAAGGAAGACAATATAATCTTGTGTTGATTCATGGATTTGGCCATGGAGCATGGTGTTGGTATAAAGGTTGTAACTCTGCTTAAGCAGAGTGGTTACAAAGTGGTCGCCCTAGATCTCACTTCCAATGGGATAAACAGGGCAGCCTCTACATATCAAGTCAATTCAATTGCACACTATGTTGAGCCACTACTAGATTATATCAGCAACCTCGTCAATGATGAGATGGTACTTGGAATCTTTGGAATATAACCGTCATTTTAAGGTCTGAGAACAGTGAATTTAAGCCCAATGTGAAGACAGAACTATGTCCAAGAGAGTTATGCATATTAGAAGTTTTCAGAATGCTTCTCTTTATTGTTCCTTTGGAGTCCTTACTATAATGGAGATGGTCTCCCAAAATTAGGCAACAAGGATTTGATAGTTTCTTGGACTTTATTTCACATTTTAAGTTGAGAAAGATGAGGGTTCAAATGTAGTCCACTTTTATTAATTACCCATGTTGGCTTGGGAAGTTGCAGAATGGTCTCTGAAGATGTTCTCCTTACATTGTTTTGATATTTGGAAAACCAAATATGCTCAACCTTTTGTTATGTGATGGATGGACTTTCAGTTGATTAGCACAGGGGGTCCTGATAGCAAGGAGGTTAATTGAAGAATGCCATGTTACTAGGACAAATGACCCACTCAGACCTGCCAAGCCACAAAGATAATGTGGCCAATTAAAAAGTGAGTTGGCCTTTGAGGCCTGGCTCGGACTAGCTCAAAACTAAAAATTGAATGGCATTCTAATGTTCAATGGTTCCAGAGAAGTACTACTAGGTTAGGATAACGAACCCTTCAAGGTCAGGTGAGACCTTAATACCTTTGCAGACTTGGAAGTGGGCTAAAAGAGTTGGTAATTACCTCTTAGAAGCGTTGTATAGATGAACTTAGATAAGGTATTTCAGACCTGGCTCATTAGGTTGTAAGAATAGTTGAAAGCTTATATTATACATAAACTGGCTTTTTAAGAGCACTGGTCTTGATTCCCCAGTCCCAACATTAGTACCTAAATCCTTGAAAAATGGCAATGTATTCAGCGTGCTCTGATCATATTCCAGGGAAGTTTATATTGCTTCTGAGTAGGACCCAAACACATAATTTCCACTAGAAACTGACATGATTGTAAATGACACAAATGCTACAAACCATCTTCTCATGACATCTATTTTGGCCAAATCAAAGGCCTCCTTCGTCTCCATCATCTTAACCACTACAACAAAGAAGGAAAAACAATCTTATAGGTAGTAAATCCATTATTATAGTAACAGGTGTTCATTTCTCAATGATAATGTTGAGTTTGCACTAACATATTGAACTGTGATTTGAAAATTAAAGGCTTGCTGGAGCAAATGAGGAGACCCAACTTTCATTTTTGCAGAGTTGGATAAAGAGCCATCTGGAAGATGGAAGCAGGACATTGAGAAAACCAGTTTTGTTTGCAGAGTTTGGGAAATCTTACAAAAACCCAGGATTTCACATGGGTGAGAGACAATTTACTTGGTGTGTTTATAAGCATGTATATGAATCTTGTTAGATGGAGAGGAGCAGGTAGGGAGCCATGTCCTGGAAATTCATGGAATAAGGAATGAGCTCATATGGAGATGGGTATGAGATTGTTTTGTCTCAGAATCCATCCACAGCAGCTCTGGTTTCGGGACAGTCTCATAAGTTGGCTGAGCTTACTCATTTGTTTACCAGGATGAATGAATATAAGAATAGGAGGTAGCCTAGGGTAACACGCTAATGGTTCTCGAATTTCTCCAATCGCTAACCTAAAAATAGATATTCTTGAATCTCTTAAAGTGCTAACCTAAAAATAGATATAATAGAGAGTTACAGACTACAGTGGATTCACCCTCACAAGAATCAGTTGACAATATTTCTCAATTAGTTTCAAACTCTTACTCTCTATTTTATTATGCACACTAGCAGGAAAGGGGAATTTGGTGTGAGTTTTATCTTGGTACAGCACATGAAGCCAGAGTACTTCTCTATCCATCCACGAAAATAAGTAAACATGTTTAATATATACAACCAGTGTTTATATGATTTTAAGATATGAGGATGATGCCAGGCTGCAACATATTGGGTTGTTTGTCGACGTTTGATTGAATAATATGATGAGCATTGACGTGCAACAAAGGAATGACTTGTTCACTGCAAAAATGGCTCTCTGGCAGACTAAATCCTCAGCACTGGCAGGGAAGAATATCAATGTTGAGCTTCCATTATGATTGTTGGCTTGGTAGTGGCAAATTACAATTCAACAACCTCTGGCTCCCTTCCCATTAACCTTCTTTAATGCTGCAACAACCTAGACTCTGAAAACAACTTAGACTCCGGTTAATGCTGCAAGTTGCAACAACCTAGACTCAGGCTAATACTGCAAGTTGCAAAAACCTAGAATCAGGTCAATGCTGCAACAACCTGGCCTACCCTAGGCCTAGAATTTAGAGTCTATAAGTGTAACGTGACACTTAAGACTTCAGTTAGACAACAAGGCAACTTGAAATGCACAATGTGGTTTGAACTCCGCAGTCTACAAGATGTAACCAGGGTTGGGAAAATTGGTAACAGATTATAGATAAAGCCGAAATTTTGAAAATTTCTCGGTGGACCGACAACCCGTCCTAAAGCATTTTATAATATTATTCATTTTTTTTTTAAACCTGTAAAAATCAAATTTTAATTTTTTTTTTACTTGTAAATTTCACTGAGTACTTCTTTGACGTGCCAGAGGCCTCTCGACGGGCTCTAATGTGTTCAATTTTGAACACTAATCCTCAGGTGCTCGTGAATAAATAATAGCACAGTCAGCTGGATAAGTAGGTCTAATTTATAAAATCTCACCCAAAATCTCACTCAGATCTACTAATATCATTTCCATAATTTAAATAATGAATGGAAGAGTCTTAATACTCCTAATCACTTAACATAAAAGTGACTAAGGTGGCCAAAGGATAATAGCCCATGACTGTCATCATCATGCCATCTGTGCCCAGGTCTAATTGGAAAAACACATATATTTTCCTATAACTAATTCAACATGGTAGTCATTGCAAGTTATGGGCTATGGTCACTACCCTAGTATTGAAAGGAGTACATGATGTTTTGTGTTCACCTTAATTGCATACATATCAGTGCATATGCATATTTCAAAGTTTAAGTTCATACGGTTGCAACTATTTGATAGGAAAACGTTTTTCTATTCTGAGTATCATTTCCCCATGGAGTGTTTTCTTTATCTTCACACATTCATGTTTTATAGGAAGAGTTTATCCACAATTTTAATTTCTTTCTGCTTTCAAATATCGTTAAATATTTTTATTCTTAAATGTTTGAATTCTATGACTAATGCAACTTCTTTATTGTGTTGAGGGAAATATATTCAAGTATGGATCCATGGAACGAAGAAATAGAAATCGGCAATCTTATCTTATATGTAGAATTTTTGCTTTAAAATTATCTAGTGTTGTGTTCATTGTTAATTTGAAAAGGGCCATTCAATGGGCAACTGAAACACAGTTGACTTTTATTGATAATGTATTAACTGATTTATTAAATAAAACAGGTGGTCAATTTTAAGCACTCTTGAATAGATTGCAAAAAATGATTGGCATTGCATGATGCTGAAAATAATTAGGTGGATTAGTGCAAAGCATAAGAACATATTGAGTTTAATGGCACAACTGACACCATGGAAGAAGCTTTGGAACAAGTGGTGGAGTAGATGGTGGCTGAGCAAAGGGTTGCAACATTGTATATGCATTTGGAAAAGAACCCTATGCAATGGTGGGTAAGCACATCAAATCACGTTTCATTCATGGCATGATATGATAGAGGCATTAAATGATAAAGACCTACCAGAAATTGGGGCTCCACTATCTAATGACATTTTGGAATGTAGTTCTGTAAACCACACCCTACAATTCGGTGGTACTTCCAATCCAATGGGCCACATGTATTACTGCAAAGTCATTAGGATATATAGGAGGTTCCTGTTTAAATATGGGTTCATATTTTTATGCACACCTTAGAGCCATTTCCAAAGAAGTGATATTCTAAGGTAAAAATGCAGTGGCAGACAACTATGTAGGTTGAAATATAAGAAAGGTTCTACAACACTTTATTTAACTCTACAAGGAGGAGGCATAGATTTCAAGGTTGATAGAGTGCATTTGGTGTTTCCCATATATGGAATATCCACAAAGTCTAATAATATGTTCCACAAAGGAGTACCCCTTAGAGGAACTTTGGCATATATGGTATAAATAAACCAATTCCCTTTTGAAACTATTGATAATGTGATAGGTGATATTTCTCTGGAAATGAGAAGTATTGGTCTCCTTGTTGTTCTGTCAGCTGTTGATAGTGTATAGGAAGGTGGTGGAAATAATGGGGAATAAGATAGGTCTGCATTCTATTTAAAGGATCATTTTTTAGAAAATAATGCGTTGTAGTGTAATGAAATCTGCATGTTGTAGTGTAATGAAATCAGCATGTAAGGATCATTTTATTGCCAACCCTGCAATGCTTGGTCTAATTACATCTTTGGGAGAGTGAATGAGAAACACGAAAAGAATGCAAATAGAAGATTTGATAGAAAATCCATTCGAATACCAAGCCACTCATAGGCACCAACATTGTGGAGAGTAGATCTAGTATACATATCAGTCAATTCAGCAGGGATAATTCTTTCTTTAGCTTTTGGAAGTATATTCATCTTTGTAGCTTTCTGAAGTATACATATCTAACTATATCTTGCATACATATCAGTCAACTCAAGAATTCTCAAAGGTTGCAAGTGCAGAAAGAATCCTCCCTGCTATCAAAGGCACTCCTATAAGCATACATGTACTAAAAGTAGAAACAGAGACAAATGTGGGTGCAACAGAGAAAACAAATGTTGTGATAGCTGATGCATAAACATATTTTTTTAGCCAAATACATGATTCCTGCCTCAAAATTTTTAGCTTCCAAAGAAATCTTGTCTCCCAAGCCTGCAAATCAAGTTTGATAAAAACCAATGGAACAAATGAAAATTTACTTTAGCATTGACTTCACATGTTCAGATCACTAATCTATGTTTCAGTGTAGTCTCAGAAGTCTTCTTAGGGACATCATTAATCAATTTCCACACACGTTTGTTTGCACCATTAACCCTTGTAGGGGTCTTTGTTGTTGGTTCACCATTTCTGTGGAAAATCCCCCATGCCTTTCCATGACAACAATCTCTTTTGAGCTTGATGCTTGTGATTTTGTAGAAATTCTTGTGTTGCTAGTAGATTTTAGCCATTTGGAGCCAATTCCCCAATAGGGGAGGGGCTTGGCAACATCCAACAATGTCTTCTTATTCTTTGTATTTTTCTTGACCACTGCGCCTTCCCCTACAACGAGCTTAGTAGCAACAATGTTAAAACCTCTCTGCAGAACTCTGCATGCCCACATCAACGTTGTTTTGCTTTCCATACCTTCGATATCCCCTGACACACACAATGTCCCTTCCTCCATTTCAATCTTGCCTGGCACTCCTCGAAATCATATGCAATAGTAAAAACCCTTAAAACCCTCTGTAGATTACTTTTTTTGTCATACGCTTTTGTTCATATATGAAACCTTTCAAGTAATGGTCATTTTATTTTTCCTCTTTTCCAAAAGGTAGAGAACCAATGCTCTTGGTGGCAAGAACACTCCTCCTATGGAGGCGCATCTACTCCTTCAGTGGATTCAATCCCTCAACTGATTTCATTACATATGAAAAGTGGATTCAATATCTCAACCACTATAACTTTGGCACCTGATATTTTATATGAGTAGAAAATACCGTTGATGTTAAACGAATACTGAGCTATTCAGATGTACATGAATGGGAAGGGGAAGGAATTGGATGTCG
The DNA here is from genome assembly GCA_034641835.2 of Pinus albicaulis. Classification (NCBI taxonomy): domain Eukaryota; kingdom Viridiplantae; phylum Streptophyta; class Pinopsida; order Pinales; family Pinaceae; genus Pinus; species Pinus albicaulis. The sequence continues at coordinate 157,668,741 of CM076572.1, read as the reverse complement.
CAGATGTCCAGGAACGGGATGGGGAAGGAATTGGATACCAATTAAACTATATGTGATTAAAAATAATCAAAACAGAGGATTGAATTGGTCATTCTCTAGAGAGGGCATTAAGGCATTCCAAAAAAAAAATTATCCCTCGCTCTCTTGTTTTACTTATGAGTAATGAGAAGCACCATTAGCATTGGGAAGGAGGGAACTTATTATATTTTATACCAAATGGTATCACAAATAAAAGTTCTTTTGGTGCCCTCTGGAAGAGCAATATATTCACTCTGTTGTTGAAAAATTCATGTGTGATGTTAGTGTATTTGATCAATTTCTCTTAGACCAAAGCAACTCAGAAGCCCAAAAATATTTATGTGCATTGGGTCTGATAACCATGCCAATGCTCATTTAGCACCTAGGACAAGCCCTGAACCTAAAGTTGTTGGCATCACAAAATATTTAAATACTGATGGACAACACGAAGGTCCATGTTATAGAAATAAGCCTTGTAAAGAGCACAAAGACAATTAAAGATGCATTGACTTCTTTTGATGACAATGAGTTGGTAAAAGAAAAAGGGCTTGAAAGACAAGTTGCTATTAGCATTGACTCTCCTAAGAGGGGAGGGAATTTTGCACATCATTCAAGGATAATGGTAGCAAAAAAGAAACATTCTCAGAAGTAAATAAGTTAAGGGTAGGTTTACCTGCGTATGATCATAAGCCAATTTGTTTGATGTCATCTAGAAGATGGAAACCTGGAAGAGAATATCCAATCAAATGTTACCCTTTGATATTCATGGGTAACCTATCAATTCATCTCAGCCATTCCTCCTATATACTTTATAATGCTTGCTTATGCATGTACAATTTAGAGTTGCCTCACAAGCTGCTGCATGCTTGTCAACAATGTTTTCCGGGCGTTGAGAAACGATGGACAAGTTTCCCATCCCACATCATCCTGGATTTCCATTGTTTGATAAGGTGCAAAAATATGGATATTTCTATGAGTTTGCTAAGGAATATAGGAAAGAACTACATATGAAGTTCATTTCTCAACAACAATTAAACAAGAATGGCAGTGAATTTAATGTGTCAAAAGCAAAATTATAGCACCTGGACGGAATTAATTCGAGGTGGCCTTTATGGCATTGCCCTTGTTGCAGTAAATCTATCAACTAATCACATATATGGGTTGATCAAGCATGTTGAAGGTATTGAAGGAGGTTGGTGAAAGTGTTTCAGATTTGCAGATAGATCTTGGCAGACTTTAGTTATAGGCCCTTCCCCATATTTAGTATGTTGGAAATCACATGCATATTAGGAAGAATCGAATGAAGAGTTATTGGCAATGACATGATGGATTTATTTTGGACATCACAGGGATTCAAAAGTCAAAGAAAACTTTATCTGAAGTTGGGCTAGAGATGTTGACCAATGTGCCTATTATGCATGGCCACAAGCATTTGGTCTCGTCCTGCAAACTACTAGTAGAAAGAGTTTGGAATGCGAGTTTGTAAAAAGGCTGAAGTCATAGGTATATAGTGTGGTGAATAAGGTATGAAATCAATTCTTCCAACATCAACATTGCATGTATATTAGCACATATAGGCTTTAAATATTCATTTTTATAAATAATTTTGTCCCCAACAATTAAACCACTACCATTTATGGCAATACAACACCATTTTGCAAGAAGGATGAGAATAGTCCTTGCAGGATTTTTAGGATGAATACATTTAATTTATTGAACCTATGGATTAAACATCATTTTCCTCCCATACCACAAACAAATCCATATAGTTTTCAAAAATGTAATTGCAATAGCATTTGAAACAATATTGTGTTCTCCAAGTAAGTCGCAGAGGAGAATTTCTAGAGCTGGTTGGAGAAGACATTTATGGTGTCACAGATTTTACAAAAGTTCTTGTGGGGATGGATAAACATATCATGTTGTAAAGCACGTCCAAGTTTGTAACCTCTTGCTGAGATATTTGAATTGCAATGGATTAAAACCTGTGGATTTGAATTTTATAGATGGATGGATAATAGAGTTTGTTTCTCAAAGAGGGGGTGCTTCTAATGGATTTATGTAAGAGTATATTAGATTTTTCATGTGTTCAGTAGATAAAAGTTTTTGGAAAATTTTATTGGATGAATCGATGATTTGAAGCATGTAAATTATTATTATTATCATCCAACTTTAAGGTCACGACTAAGCCAGACACTAAATTGGTGTATGAGACTTCCTTGTTTGTGGGACGAGCAAGAGGTATTTTCACAACAGTATGAATTTTAGGAGCAAGGGTCTGTGTCATCTTGCCTAGGAACTACATATTCTTTCGTGGGGGCCAATTCACCCTCTTTTTCGGTGGACCACAAGTGCTATCCTAGGGAGGAAAATTCTACTCATCTTTGGTAGCTGAAAGGATACCACGCATTTTTGGTTCAGCTAGGATGTAGGAAAGGAGCAGGAAATGAAATTGTGGGGTATTTTCTAACATTTTGGTGGCAACTCAGCCAACAGTTGGAGGAGATAGGGGGGAATTGGGCCAAAATTATAAGGACAACATTCGGCCAATTATTTCGTGGGGTTTTGTGAGTTATTGGAGGAGAACCGGAGGTTAATTTCCCAAAATTTTCTGGGCATCGGATGAGCCACTAATAACCATTGTTCACAATCAGCAGTGCAGTTTTTCACTAGGTCAGCGTAGAGATTGTTGGGGACAACCACATTGCATGTTAGAGTAGCCGATTTCATCACCTGGGCATTGTTACGTTGCCTTGGGCAATCCCAAGTGCATGCTTTCCGATCTTACCTTTGTACCCAACATTTGTATTAGTAAAATGGTTTAGCTCAATGCCGTTAATGGAGTTTTCTTGGTGTTTAATGTGTTGTAAATTATGTGTGTTTGTTTTTTTTACTATGCTTGCTTTGCTTATCATTGTAAATTTCGATTAGGAATATTACAATGGTATCAAAACATGATCTTGGCCACCTGTGGGGAAGCTGGCAAGATCATGAAGGTGTTATACTCGCATGCACAATGATTGGTGAGCTTATAGACACTCCAATGATGCAAAAAGGGGAAAGTACACAACGGCTCTTGGAGGAGTTGATGAGGCAAAGCCAACAATTGGCTTGTGAAAGGGATTGAGGAGCTGGGGTTCTTTGGAATTAGACTGGGGAAAATCGTGGGGTATTTTCCAACATTTTGGTGGAGAAACAAGCCCAGCATCTACTACAGGTTACAGTTTCTACTTGTGGAGGAGGACCAAGCATTTTGAGGTCAATTTTGGAGCGTCAAAACTAGAGCAAGCCCTTTCTGGGTTTTTCTAGGTTTTTGACAAGGATCTCAGAAATAATTTGGCAGAATTTTCTAGGAAGAGTTGAGGGGTCAAACAGGGGTCCCAACTTAGCCAACAACTAAAGGAGCTAGGGGGAAATTGGGCTGAAATTTCGAAGTCAACATTTGGCCGATTCCTTCATGGGTTTTTGTGGGTTATTGGAGGAGTGTCCGAGGTTAATTTCCTAAAATTTTATGAGCACAAGAGGAGACGCTAACAACCATTTTTTGCAGCCAACAATGCAATTTTTCACTAGGTTAGCAGAGAGATTGTTGGGGACAACCAAATTACATGTTAGAGTAGTCGATTTCATCACCTGGGAATTATTAGCTTGCCTTAGGCAAGCCCAGGTGCATGTTTTTTTATCTTACCTTCATACCCAACATTTATATTAATAGAATGCCTCAACTCAACGCAGCTTATGGAGATTTTTGGTTGTTTAATGTGTTGTAAATTTTGTGTGTTTGTTTTTTTTACTATGCTTGCTTTGTTTATCATTGTAAATTTCCATTAGGAATATTATAGAGAATGCAAACGCAAGATTTTATAGAAAATCCATCAGAATACTAATCCATGCATTGGCCCCTACATTGTGGAGACTAGGTCTAGTATACATATCAATCAACTGGAGATTTCTCTCCATGAGCCAAGACTCCTGGTCAAAACTTCTAACGGTGGCTGCTCCAGAGATTGATTCTCCTAAATTTTGTACGATTGGAGCTCTAGAAACTAATGAAAACCGAGCCACTTCTCTAGTTGATGGTATGTAATATTTATGATACCATATACAAGTTGAACCCACTGGTATAAACACAATGAATACCTGCCAATAAATTTGAGACATGACTGCAATGATCCCCAAAAGTTGTATAAATGCAAAAGCCAAATGTCCTGGTTGTGTAGGAATCAATGTGTCCACTACACTCTAATCAGTTGATGCCTGATTCAGTATTCACCCAAATGGAGTTGCATCAAAGGACAATGGTGCACGAAATATACACTTGTGCAGATTGCTATAAAGATGATTCCCAATTTTAATTCCAACCAGTGAAAGAAGCATAGAGCTCACAAGAACGCACAAAGAGCTGCTTAATTTCAAAGCAACATAAATGATAATGAGAAGGGAGTTTCTAACAGGGGAACTCTCATTTTATTTTGCAAGGGTTGCCCATGCCACCCAATAGTTACTAATTATTTGAAGTATTTGAATATTATTTGGGCCATTAGTATTATAGGTAGCAAAGTACCATTGTATGCAACAATAATGTAAGACCAGTATACCGACATATTTACCCTTCTTCCTCTGCATCCACCCCTTCCCATAGCTGAAACGTATTCACCTCTCTGGAATTTGAGATGTGCAAAGCCAAAATGGAGAAGCAATATCTCTACATACTCAAACAATCCATATTAACAAGGGCTTATCTGCACTACAATGCTACCCAACAAAACTAGTGTTAAATATACAAGTGTTTGTTCCAAGTTTATATTATGTTGGTTAAAAATATTTACTAAATGCAGAATATTTACAGTGTCCTCTCAAGATCAGATTTAGAGATCTATTAAAACGGTCCATCATTATCTGGCTAGACCCCTGTGTTAAACGAGTTAGTGCTCTACCAAGCCACTAGAACCCAACCTTGAGTTACATATGAGTAAAATTCTATGGTTGGTTGCATGTTCAAAACAATTGTTACTGCATTTTCTATGCAGCTTCTTGGAGAAAAACCCACAAAGCCTAGAAATTTTTCTAATTTCAAATTATTGTTGACAATCTGGTTGTTTGTGCTAAAAGGGGATGTAACACATGTTATATTTAATTCCCCTTGTAATGTTATTATTGCCATTACATTTGTGTTTTTCTTAGAAGAAAATTTAACAGGTCCTAGTTTTTTTTTTTGCATGCACCTTTGTTGTTGGAAATATGCTTGTCTTTCTACTAAAAGTAAATCTAGCACATGTTAGATTTCTTTCACCTTTCAATGTTGCTATTGAGAATGCCTTGTATCTATGATAGAAGAAAATCTAGCACAAAATATATTTCTTTTGGCCCTGTAATATTTCTTTTGGAAATATACTTGTGTTTGTGCTAAAAGTAAATCTAGCACGAGCTCGATTTCTTTAACCCTGCCTTGTTGTTTGTTATGTGCTTATGTTTTTTCTATAGGAAAATTTTGCATGGGTAGATTTCCTTCACCTTGCAATGGTGTTATCAAAAATGTGCGCTTATTTATGCTAGAAGGAAATATATCACTCATTATATTTTTTTCATATTACAATGTTGTTATTAGCAATGCACTTTCGTTTATGATAGAATGAAATATAGCACGTGTTATATTTATTTTGCTTGATAATGTTGTTGTTGGAAATAGGCTTGAGTTTTTGCTAAAAGTAAATATAGCACATGCTATATTTTTTTCGCCTTACAATGTTTGTTATATGCTTGTGTTTGTGCTAGAAGGAAATTTAGCACGTGTCGGAATTCAACTTGTAACATTTTTATTGGCAATGTGTTTGTGTTTGAGCTAGAAGGAAATTTAGCATGTGCTAGATTTGTTTCACAACACCATGTTGTGGTTGGAACTCTGGTTGTTTGTGCTAGAAGGAAATATTCTAGATTCCTTGACCTTGCAATGTTGTTATTGGAAATATACATGTGACTATGTTAGAAGGAAATTTAACACATGTTAGATTTCTTTTCTTGCAATGTTGTTATTGGCAATATGCTTAAGCTTGTGCTAGAAGTAAATTTAGCATGTGTTGGATTTTTTTAACACTACAATGTTGTTATGTTCTTATGTGTGTGCTAGAAGGAAATCTAGCACATGCTAGATTTGTTTCATCTTATAATGTGCTTGTGTTGTTCTATAAGGAAATATAGCACATGTTAGATTTCCTTTTCCCTATAATGTTGTTGTTGTCAACATTCTTGTTTTTGTGCTAGAAGTAAATCTAGCATGCACTAGAATTATTTCACCTTATAATGTGCTTGTCTGCTTGTGTTTATGCCAGAAGGAAATCTTACACACATTAGATTTCTTTCACCTTATAATTTTGTTATTGGCAATGCGCTTATGTTTGGGCTAGAAAGAAATCTAGCACACGTTATGTTTCCCTCACCTTGGAATGTGTGTGTGTTTGTGATAGAAATAAATATATATCATGCACTAGATTTCTTCCATCCTACAATGGTGTTATGTGCTAGAAGGAAATATAGCACATGTTAGATTTATTTCAATTTGAAACGTGTTTGTGTTTGTGTTGGAAGAAAATTGATCACATGTTAGATTTCTTATACTCTACAATGTTGTTGTTGGAAACATGCTTGTATTTGTGGTAGACATAAATCTAACACTTGCTAAATTTATTTCACTCTACAATGTTGCTATGTGCTTGTGTTTGCGCTAAAATAAAATCTAGCACATTTTAGATTTCTTTCACCTTGCAATGTTGATATTAGTAACACCTTTGTGTTTAGGCTAAAAGGAAATCTGACATGTGCTAGATTTTTTTTGTCATGCATTGTTGTTATTAGAAATATTTATATGTTTGTGTTAGAAGTAAATATAACACAAGCTAAATTTTTCTCACCCTACAATGTTGTTATGTGATAATGTTTCCATTATAAGGAAATCTAGTATGCATTAGATTTCTTTCACCTTGCAATGTTATTGTTTGCAATGTGCTTTTGTTTCCGATACGAATAAATCTAACCCGTGTTAACTTTGTTTTTCCTAACAATGTTGTTGTTGGCAATATGTTTGTGAATTTGTACTAAAATGAAATCTATTATGTGTTATATTTTCTTCAAGATGCCATCTTATTTTTGAGAATCTAGTTATTTATGCTAGAAGGAAATCTAGAATGCTTTGCATTGTTTTTATTTGGAAATGTGTTTATGTCTATGCTAGAAGGAAATTAAGCACACTAGATTTCTTTTTTCTTGCATTGTTGAAAATATGCTTGTGTTTGTGATAGAAGTAATTCTAACATATGCTACATTTTTCTCACCTTGCAATGTTGTTATGTGATTTTGTTTATGATAGAATTAAATATAGCGAGCGTTAGATTTCTTTCACCTCACAATGTTATTATTGGCAATGTGATTTTGTTTGTGCTAGAGGAAAATCTTGTGGGTGCTAGATTTCTTTTTCCTTATAATGAAGTTATTGGTAATATCCCTGTGTTTATGCTAGAAGTAAATCCAACATGTATTAGGTTTCTTTAACCATACAATGTTGTTATTTTCTTATGTTTGTGTTGTAAGGATATGTTGCATGTGCTAGATTTCCTTTTACCCGACTGCAATGTTGTTGGAAAAATGCTTATGTTTGTGCTAGAAGTAAATCTAGCACACACTAAATTTCTTTCACCTTGCAATGTTGACATAAGCTTTTATTTCCTCTAGAAGGAAATGTGGCATGCTTAAATTTCTTTCACCTTCCAATGTTGTTATTGGCAATGTGCTCATGTCTTTATTAGAAACAAATCTAGCATGTGGTTCATTTAATTTTGTTTGCAATATTGTTGTTGGTAATGTGCTCGTGTTTTTTATAGAAGTAATTCTACCACATGCTAGATTTATTTTACCGTACAACATTGTTATGTGTTTGTTTTTATGCTAAAATCAAATTTAACATGTGTTAGATTTCTTTCACCTTGTAGCATTTTTATTGACAATGTGCTTGTGTTTGTGATAGAGGGTACTATAGAATGTTTTTTTTCACAATGCAATGTTGTTGCTAGAAACATGCTTCTATTTGTCCCATGTTTCATTCTTAGACGACATATTCCATACAAAGGGCCTTCTAATAATTTGAGGTTTTAACATTTCTTATATTGTAACAACAATCTATGTAGGCATAGACTAAAAACTCATTGTCTTCAAAAAGGACAAATTTCGCAAGCATGGAGATGTCCTAGGAAAGATTATTCTTGCAATGTTTTTTTTTGACAATGTGTTTTTGTTTGTGATAGAAGGCATTTAATCATGCAGTAGATTTACTTTACAATGCAAAGTTGTTGGCAATATCTTGTATGTGATAGGAAACATTCTTCAATGTGTTTGCCTTTTTATGGTCTCTATAACAAACTGAGAATATACATGACTATAAAAGATAAATTTTGTGTAAACATGATGTTGTTGTAGTATCTACTATTGTTGTTATTTATTCACAATGTATTGTTTTCTTTTGGTAACGTGTTTATGCTTGTGCTAGAAGGAAAGCTAGCAGGAGCTAGCTTTCTTATAGACACAATTAAAAGAACATAATAAATTATTTAGGGGTGGCGCCCTTTTTCTAATCAACGCCATGATTAGCTATTATTGTGAGTTCTACACTTGTTATTGTTCTTGTTCATTTTTTTACACATACAATGATGCAAGTAGTGGTAGTATTTATAATTTCATATTTTATTTGATAATAGCTTCTTACTTTATTTTCAGAAACCATGGACCTAAAGTTAGTGGGAATTCAAAGGAATCATCCAAGGAAAAAGGAAGTTCACCAAATACAACACCAAAATATTTAAATGGTATCACAATTTTAAAATTAGTTTGAACTTTGTTACAACGGTTGCTAATAAATGATTGTTGATTAATGAAGTTCATGTTATCCTTATTTTTTAAGAAAAATTGCATATGCTTTGAGCTTCTTTGCTTTTGTGCATATGTATGAAATGAAATGTTATAGAAGATGAATTCATATTTTTTTTAATTCATTTAAAATTTTACCATCATAAATTCTTACAAATGTTTGTAGATGCTAAGAACTATGGTACAAACTGTGAGATTCTAAAAATCTATTTTATATTCATTTTCAAATAATTTGACAAAATTCTAGTATGCAATTTACAACTTAATGAATTTTGATTAATTATTGAATAATTTCCTACCTAATATTGCTATGAAAATTGAAATACACCATGTTAGTTGGATTTTCCACGTTAAAGATCCACTTTTACACAAAAGCACATGCAAATAGCACTAGGAGTGGGTTTTTAATGTACGAAAAACAAGTGATATACAAACAATGCCTCCTTCAATTGGTATGGTTGTTTTATATTTTATGTATACTATCTTATAATTTTTCTTTTCCTAACAAGTTTAGCTAGGTGATTACTTTTGGTGTTATATAGTAAACTTGTATAACACATGTACCTCTTTATTATTGTGTATGTAAATGAAAATAGTTTATTATAAGGTTTAATAATATCTGGTATTTCATGCCTTCCATAATTTATTTATTTCTTTATTTTTTTTCATAAGCTGTGGAATCTCGTGTCCCTGAAATTCCAAGTAAAGGAGTGAAGGGAAAATGAAAAACAAGTGATATACAAACAATGCCTACTTTGATTGGTATGATTGTTTTCTATTTTATGTATACTCTCTTATAAATGGTTAGATTTGGTGGTCTTGTAAATTTTAAAATAACATTACATGACAATATTTGAAATTTTAATTTCATTTTGATTTATGAAAATAAATTTTTTATTTTTGTATGCAGAATTGGTTGGCACCAAAGCAAGTGAAGTGTTACAGTCATTGTTTAGGAAAAAAAAATCAACTCAAATGGCAGTATCAATAACACCTTCAACTTCTACCTTTGAAATGATTAAAAAATACGATACATCTAATAAATATGAGTTTGTGCACGATTGGTATGTCCAGATAGAAACTCCCATGAATATATATCCTGATATGTACCTATTTGAATCCATAGATAGAAAAGAACTTGAAATATTAAGAATAATTACTAATTGCTATGCTTACAATGAAAATGACATTGACTTTCAACTAGAGGTGATTAAAGAAAATGAAATGAAATTAATTTCTTGTCAAGTGGAGTATACAAAGATTTGATTGAAGCTTCAAGTAACGATTCACCAAATACAATACTACAACCAAGACCAAAATATTATATAGGTGATTAAAGATGATTCATTGTTTACATAGTTTTTTAATACTTTTATTCATTGTCACAATTTATAATATTTTTTATGTTTATTTTAGTGACAAGTAAGGAGAACAAAGACATTGATCAAATGAACGTGAAACAAAGCTATAATCAAGCACATGATATCATATTAGGTAGTTAACATGAACTTTGTTGTTTATTCTTTTGTTTGTTTTTTATTCAATTAATCAGTGTCACAATTTATAACATATTCATTTTACATTATAGAGACAAATAATGAGAACAAATACAATAATTCGAAGATTGAGGATCAAAGTTATCATCAAGAACAAAATATAATATCAGGTACTTATAATTTTCTCACTTGTTGTCCTTATTATTTAATGATTTTTATTCATTTTCACAATTCAAACTATTTTATATGTTTAATGTAGAGACAAATAAAGAGAACAAAAACGATGATGAGGTGCAAAGTTATAATTATGAAGATAATGCCATATTAGGTACTTATTACTTGTCTTTTTGTTTTTCTTATTATTACTAAAATTTTAATGCTTCTAATACCATAACATTGTATATGTTTATTATAAGAACAAACAAAAATAACAAAACTAACAATCGAAATAATGTTAAAAGTGTGCGTGTGTGTATTTCGTAGGTTACATTGCTAATGCTTTTCTTTAATTGCGAATTTTGTATTGAATCTATATTATATTACATAATTTTATCATATTTAATTGAAGGTGTAATATTTTTACCTTTAGGTTCTGTGAAGATGATAAAAGAGAAGATTGTTTCATCTATAAATAGTCGAAAAAACGCTCATGGTAAGTGTATTGTTTCGATATTTTTTTAGTAATTTTTGTAACAAGAATAAAATGGTTTGACTAGACTATTTTTTATTGTATTGCAGCTAAAATAAAGAAAATAAATTCGTTATTCTTGAATTAAATGACATTTTTAATCATAGCATCGATGATGAAGCAACAAACAAAGGCATATTGAGAAAATGGGAACTGATGCAGATTACACAATAGAGAAAAAGTTATTTTGGATTCATCCACATGCAAAAAAAAATTTTGAAATATGTTTCAGAAACGAATATTTTGAAATTGCAATATTGATGGCAACCTTGAAACAAAATACAACAAGAGTTTAAAAAAGTTGGTTTCAAAAAAATTACAAGATAAACTTGTGTTTGTTTGCACTGCTTTAGAGTGTAAACCAAAGAAGGGAACTAAGGCCATGGAAAATCCAACAAAAGGAATACACACTAAATCGTTGAAAAAAGTGTGTGAAATGCATACCCAATATGATGCAACCAATACTATTATAGTGGATTTTTCACTTGAGAAAATGAAAGGAGATCCAAAAGAAAATGTGATTCTTGCCCCTCAATTCAATGGAACAACTCAAGAGGATAATTGGTTGATCGATGAGCTATGGATAATGTTATTTAAATGCAGCAAGGCAACATATGTGCAAGCTATTTTTAAGGATGTTCAATCACATCTAATAGTACCTTAAGATGATTGGTGTCTATTTCATGTCATAATATGTATGACATCATGAATTATTACTATATTTTGTAGCCCTTTTAAATTTAAGTTGACTTCTATTTCAGAATACAAATAAAAGAATTGTTGATTTGGTTTGACATAAGTAGAATCAAATAATTTTATGTTCGTTATTTTTGTGAGATATTATTGTATTGATAACAATTATTGATTTGAATGGTTGTTTAATGTTTTCGTATCAAAATTTCCCATGCTATAGAAATTTTTACAATGGATTAGATTGTATGTAAAAATTAATAGATAATTGGTCTATTTGTTTGAATTGGATCATTACAATTATTATTTTTCAATTGTGATTTAATTTATCACTATACCTCTTAGAAATTATTAATGCAAATAATGGTTCACTGCATTCTTATAAACTTTTTTATTTCATGTAAGTTGAAAAACTATATTAGGAGGTATGTAGCACCAACAATAGACACAAAATCTTTACTAAAAGAAGCACCAAAATAAGCTAACATTATTTTTGAAATGTTAGGTTTTTATATCATTAAGCAATAAAGTGGAGATATGTTAATATCATACATGTGGCTGCAGTGTAGTTGCAAACGCAATTGGGCATCACTATAAGTCAAAAGATTTTGTTGATATTTAAAATGGGAGTTTTCTTCCAATCGTACACCAAATATGAACAAAATTTTTATATTCAAAGAGAACCACATTGGCAGTTTGGTGATAGGTTCTATTTTTTGAGGCCTTTTCACTAAGAACTATTAAAATATTGCTTAAAAATTTATGATGTTGCAATATGGACATTAAATGTCACTAACAAGTACATCTAAAAAGTACTTGAAATATCAAATATTGATATAGAGCACTTTAAATTCGCATGGAATAGGTCTCATTGTCATTTGCAAACAAAATTAGAAGCGGGGAAGACAATACAATTTTATGAGAAAAGGTTGACTGATGTGTGGTCCCAATATGGAGATAATTATGAAGAATAAAATGTATTGCTAATAGTTACAACAAATCATACTTCTTAATTCATCGAATATCAATCAAACTACGTCTTGATAAAAGCCTATACAAGAAAAGAGCAAGATACTTGGCTTATGCAGGTTTTATTCCCCTTTCTTAAGACACTTCATCGTATGAAAGAGAAACATGAGTACAAAAGATTTTGTTGATATTTAAAATGGAAGGAGTTTTCTTCCAATCATACACCAAACATGAACAAAATTTTTATATTCAAAGATAACCACATTGGTAGTTCAATGATAGGTCCTATTTTTTAAGGCCTTTTCACTCAAAAATGTTAAAATATTGCTAAAAAAATTATGATGTTGCAATATTGACATCACATGTCACTGACAAGTACACCTGACAAGTACTTGAAATATCAAATATTGATATAGAGGACTTTAAATTCGCATGGAACATGTCTCATTGTCATTTGCAAACAAAATTAGAAGCAGGGAAGACAATTCAATTTTATGAGAAAAGGTTGACTGATGTGTGGTCCCAGTATGGAGATAATTAAGAAGAATCAAATGTATTGCTAATAGTTACAACAAATCATACTTCTCAACTCATCGGATATCGATCAAACCATATCTTGATAAAAGCCTATACAGGAAAATAGCAAGATACTTGGCTTATGCAGGTTTTATTCCCCTTTCTTAAGACACTTCATCGTATGAAAGAGAAACATGAGTACATTCGAATGTTCAATAGAACATGTACTTCATTGTAGTGGATGAAGATAATTTTCTTTATAAATTTGTTCACAAGTACATTCCAATTTTTGAATGCAATTTGAACGTAGTTTTTTTTTTTTTTTCCTTCTTCTCTGAGGAAAAAAGTCAAAACTTTCTATTAATAAAAAAAATTACAATGGGAATTTTCAACTATATTATTATATATTTCTATTATTATTTATAATAATTTTTGTAATGACTTTGTTGTATCGATATTTTTTTGCCAATATGTGTGTGTATGTGTGTTCTTAAATGAATTATTTGCCATTGAAATCATCTTACACGAACCATCAAGACATGCTTGTATTTTTATTGGCTTTGTTTACTTATATGCATAATACTCATATATAAATGTGAAATATAAGTTTTTAAATAGAGCTCATTGCAAACAAAAATGAAATTTTTATTGAAGAAATTATAATAATTTACTTGAAAAATGCTACATACACTATATGCTATTTAGGCTATTGGGAAATGTGTCATAGGTAAATGATTTGAACTTTTTGAAGCATAAGATATGTGCTTTCTCAATCCATATTTTACATAAATTTATATACTTCAATCAATTAATGGTTGTAATTAAAATCATATCATATTGAAAATCAACAACACTAAAATGTTAGTTATTGACTTTTTACCTATAAAAAACATTAATATGAGTGCATAAATGTTATACTTAATTTTTGAGATAAAAAACTATTATAAGTAATTTTTCATTTCTAAAAAAAGCATATAATTAATGATAATCATTGCTAAGTGGACTATCAAGGTTTGATTGGATGCTATTATAGATAAATTATGTCTTTGGATTTTTGTTTTCTTCTTAAATCATATCATATGAGCCATAATTATATTATTGTTTTTTACTTACTTATATCCATTAATATGAGTGTATAAATGTGATATATAATAACCATATACTATATGACATTTTTTCCAAAAATAAATCTAATAATTTCTTGATAATAAGTATTAAGTGGACTATTTAAGCTAATGGGTGATGGGTCATATGTGAATACTTCAAACTCCTTCAATTGTAAGGCATTCGATTTTTAATCCATAATTTATTTATCTATATTTTAAATCAACTATTTTCCTATGTAATCATCTTATCCCATATAAGTTAATAATGAATCCATTTATTGAACTTTATTTGTCTACCACGTAGTTTGATATGAGTATTAATTTCATATTGTATTTTTTTGAAATATAACTCCATGTAAAAAAAAATTCCGTTCTTAATAAAACATGGAAAATTAATTAAAAATGTCTTAAGTGGGCCATCTAGATTAATTAAAGAGACAGATCATAAATGGTTGTATTTAAACTTTTTGCAGCACATTTATTTTCCCATCCATTTTAACATTTTTTCATTTTGAATTCTTAAATAATTTACTTGTAATTTAAACAATCTCATAGAATCCACCATTACTGGAAGCTATTTATTGTATTCTATTTGGTTATATGCATTAATGGAAGTTTATAGATGTGATGTATTTTTGAAATGTAGCTCCTAATGTAAATAAATATATATTTTTATATCACAAATTATAAGTAATGGATAATAAGTTATAAGTGGTCTATAACACCATTTATCAACTTTTATTTGCTTATCATGAAGTTTAATGCAAGTGTATAGATACGAAATTGTTTTTTTGAAATAAAACTCCATGTAAAATGAAATGTTTTTCCTAACAAAACATGAAATAATTAATTGATAATGAATAGTAAGTAGATTCCTCAAGTTCTCGTAAGATATAGGTCATAAATAAATGTATTTCAACTTTTTATAACATACACCATTTGATTTTCCCATCCCTATTAACATTTTGTAAATTTCAATTTGTAAATAAATAATTTCTTATTGAAATAATAAAAACCAGACATAAAACATGACATATTAAATTCTATTTAGTTATATGTGTTGATACAAGGTTACAAATGTATTATATTTTTGAAATAAAGCTCTTATTGTAATTAAAGATACATTGTTTAGAAAAATAATAATTTAAAATAAATTGATGATGAGTTCTAAGTGGTTTATTCTATTTTAAACTGAAAATTTTTATAACTATGCATTTTAAAATCATTTACTTTTATATACAATCATGCCATATAAGTCGATAAGTCAAGAAACAATTGACTGATTTTTATTTACCTATCATGTGGTTTAATATCATAATATGAATGTATAAATGTGACATTGTTATTTCTAAAAGAAAACTCCATGTAAAAAAATGTTTTCTATTAAAACATGGATAAATTAATTCATAATGAGAATTAAGTAGATTATTCAGACTCATTCAAGAGCTGCATCACAAATGAACATATTTAAACTTTTTTCTACCATATGACATAATTTTCCGATCAAGCTTAACATTTTGTAAAATTCAATTATTAAATAAACTATTTGTAATAAAAATAATCTCATAGAAGCTAACAAGGCCTGAAGCTATTTATTGTATTCCATTTAGTTATAGGTATTGATACAAGTTTATAAATGTCATATATTTTTGAAATAAATCTCTTAATGTAAGTAAAGATACATCTTTTATAAAACTAATTAGAATTTATTGATAATGGGTTTTAAGTGGTTTATTTAGACCACATGGAAAATCACGTGTTTAAGATAAATGTCTTTTAATACATATTTAATATTCAAAATTTAATTTTTAATGATAATTTATTAGTAGTTACATTAAGTATTTAATAATTAAAGAGTACAAGGACTTATATAAATTTCAACTAAAATCCATAAGTTATGTTTCACATTTATGTATTCCCCATTAACAAGTCTTATCATTTTCACCTCTTGGTGAAAGTAATGGTCAATCATGGGTTTTCGTCCAATAGATTGGAATTATTACATTAGGACCATTATTAGTTTTTGACAATGTTGACAAGGAGAGATAAATATCCAGACTGCCATCAAGTGTACTATTTTTTGAAAACCCTTGCTTCCACTACTTACTTGTCTATGTATATTGGTTCTCAACAACCACTAATTCTTGTTTAATTCAATTTGTGACAGTGTCCATCATAATGGAATGACTTGAATACCCATTTAAGAGCTCTCATTTGATGTACTTGGCTTTGAGTGGAGATAGATCAATGATACCCAACCTTCTTGAAATACCTAGATCAATAGTGCTTAGCTTTTATAGTGGATGCATGGATGCTGTAAAGAAGAATTACCACCTCCTCATCAATGTTACTTAAAGGCATGAAAGGGTAGAAAATTTAGCAAAAAAAACATTTTACTAAGTTTCTAATAGACTAGTTTCAAAGCAATGCAAGGGAGGCACCTCCTTTCCACTTACATTAAGATCCTCACGTCACCATTATTCAATCAACAACTCTCTTGCAGGTTGTGGGAAAGGGGTTAGAGTCGTCTAAAACAAAAATCAAACATCTATGACTCTATTATGTTATCCATAACTATAATATATTTCTTGGATGTTAGACATACTAATATGATTTACCTTAAATAAATTGTTTCTAAGAGTTTTCTTTCACACTCATATTGTGCATTGATACTATTGTACCTAAGAACCCCATGTTTTACCTATTCGTGGCCTCTAATTGGTTTGACATTCCTAAAATTAATTTTATCTTAAACTAAGTTAATATGGTGTTTTACAAAAGAATGAATGTTGTTGAATGCCTTGTAATATAATACTTCCAAATTTAATGAAATATGTGTTCTTTGGCCATTAAAATAAAAATAAGAGGAAATAATTTTAAAAAAAGAGGGTGGTTGAAGAAAAAAAAAAAAGAGAAGGAAAGTGAAAAAAAAAGTGGAAATAAATTAAAAGGAAAAAAGAAAATTAAAAGAAAATAGTTCCAAAAGAAAAAAAATAAAAATGGTTCTACATTATTGATAAAAAGCTCATGATAAAAAAACTATAAGTAAGAGAAGGAAGAGTAGATAAGGTTATTTTGATTCTTCTTTAAGTGGTTTACAAAATCGTGGTTTTAGAAGCCCATGATAATAGCCCATGTTATTTTCAAGGTAAAATAAGAACAAAAGGAATAAAAAATCTCTGTGTGAATGGTATGTTTACTTTTACGTGGAGAAAATTAAGCGAGTCAAATACACATAAGTGAACATATATTTTATATGTGAATATATGTGAATAGCCACGTTTCACTAGGGTTGTAGCATTTCACAAAAAAAAAAGAGTTAAAAGAAATCAATTGTTAAAAAGAAAGTATTATGAAAGTCAAACATCTTCTTAGTAATTAAATAAGATTTCATAAAAATAAATCAAGGAAGTAATTTTCAAAAAAATCAGAAGGAAAAATATTATTAAATATTTCTTAAAATATTAAGGAATCGTTATTAAAGCTCGAAGGTATACAAAAGGAAAAAGCGGTTATTAAAGGATTAAGTATTGGAAAAGTGGAAAAGGAGAGAAATCATTATATTCTAAAGATTTTATTTAAAAAATGAATATATACATATATAAAAGAATTTGAGCCTCTTTTAAAAAAAAATTATTAGTGAAGGGTTCATTACCAAAGATTGAAGGAATATTAGTGAAGGATTCATTACAAATGATTGAAGGAGTAATAAAAGTTTGAAGGCTATATCCATTATATAAAATATAAAAAGGAATATAATAATATTTTATTATAAATATTAGGAAGGGTTACTTTAAAAAAAAAGCAACCCCGAAGTTATCTTGACAAAATGGCATCGAAAACAGAACTAAAGGAGGGAAGATTTCCTAAAAATTATAGTATGTGTGTCTATGCACTAATTGAAAGCAAATGGTCACTTGTGGGAAAGGAGGTTCTAATATCTATCGATCTTACCCAAAAGAATAATTATGGTAGTACTGAATGTGCTAACCAATTAGTGATCCCTGAATCAAATATAACTTAAACAAATTAATTTCACGCAAATGAAAAACAATATGACATAGGGAATTTACACTTAAGTATTGGGGAGTATTCCTTTATCTCCCAATTCATCGTTGAAACCTTATTTTTCAATGATATTGATTTAGTTCTTGGTTTTCTCTGTATGGAATCCCTAGGGACATTCATCCTTAATACGAAAAAGAAGTTTTTTAAATTTTCTTACAAAAAGAAAAAAATAACGCTACAAGATGTCACACTGAAGCCGAATTCAGTAACACCGGAAGACATGTTAGAAATTTCAAAAGTAATTTTTCAAGAAGTTAAAAAGGCGACACACAATATGCAAAAGGAAATTGATAAAATCACCACTAACAAGAATGAAGAAGTTGCTCACCTCAAGGACTACAATGACAAGTTACTAACGCAAATTAAGAAACTAAAGAAAGACAAGAAGTGATTAGAAAACAAGGTGCAACAACTTGTCGAAAAGGAATCATCGAAACTTTCAAATGTAGAAGTTCAAGTTGAAGAAAAAATGAACATTGATTCAGTAAATGTCACAACTCAATAAGCAGGCAAGCAAGTTGAAAAGATACAAACTTAGATGTTATAGTTTAGACAAGGAATATACTAAGTGAAGGTCCTGTAACCAACTCAATAACATCCTCGCCAAAATAAAATCAAAGAAGTCAAACCAAAAAATTTGTTTATCGACATCCAAATCATGGGAGCAGACAACTCGACCGAGCTATGTATTCAAAACATAAACAAGCTGATATTCCAAAGAATACTAATGTCAGTGCAATATAGTATGAAAGGCCATGTCTGATGGACCATTTTTATTTAATAAGTTTAATTTATCTTCAAGATATCATCAAACTGTAATGGGGCGAGAAGTCATTCTTAAAATGACCTTCAAAAGATACGAATGAAATTATGAGGTTTTGGTTATGCCATCTGGACTTATTAATGCACCGTCAACATTTCAAAGATTAATGACTTCTATTTTAATAATCTTTCTTAGAAAATTTTTGTTAGTATATTTTCTTATGACATACTAATAATATAAACTATTAAGAAGATAATATATAGCATGCTGATAGAGTCTTTTAAAACTATTGGAAGAGATAAATACATGTAAATCCTTCCAACTATTCCTTTAGGGTTTGATTTGAATGCCTGGATCTTATTGCATTTCATGAAAGTATCAAAGTGGTCTCTAATAAAATTAAATCTATGATGAAATGGATAATCCCCAAAATTTTGAAGAAATTGATATGATTCTTAGGATTGACAAGATATTACCATAAGTTAATCAAGAACTATGGAGAAATAAAAACACCTATAAAATAATTATAAAAAAAGGAATAATTTTGTTTGACTCACAAAGAAAACAAATCTCTTGAAAAAATTAAGAATATTGTGTATACAACTCTTTTCCTTACCACAATTGTCTTTCCAGAAACAATTGTTGTTGAGTGTGATGCATTAGGCCATGGAATTGGTCCAATTTTAATGGAAAACATAATACTCCTTTCCTTTGAAACAAACCAACTTAATGTAAAGGACTTGGTTAAACTCATTTTTGAAAAGAAATGTTACCCATATTACATGTTAAAAAAATTACCCTTACCTAATAGGATAACACTTCAAGGTAAAAATAATCATTACAGCTTGAATTACTTATGGAGAAAAAATTATGTTCGAAATAGAATAAAAAATGGGCTATAAAGATGTTATATTATGACTTTAAAATTTTATACAAGAATGGAAAACATAATGTGATGGTAGATATAACTTGAAGGAAAGAAGAAGAAAGAAAGACCTAATTATTTCCTATTTTTATTAAATAAGCAAGGACATAATGAAAGCGATTGGAATTCATGTAAGATCATTCAACAACTAAGAAATACCCCAAGCACACATTGTAAATTTGTTTACAAGAATGATATGTTGTGGAAGAAGAGATATGATGGGATGGAAGAAGTGAGCACATATTGGAAGCAAGATTAGAAGGTATGCACGATCATTCAATAACTACAAAAAAATTCCAAGTGGATTAGATAATTTATTTTAGAAGAATGATCAATTGTGATATGAATATCACCTATATTTATATAAGAATTCCCAACAAAAACATGAATTTATTTATTTTCGCATTGCACACTTCTCTTATAAGAGAACATTTAGAGTTGTTGAAAACCTACCACATAATCAAGAAGGATATTTTTGGGAATGTATTAGAACTAATGTTGAAAAGTATGCAGTTGAATGTGTGGTTTAGGAATGAAGTATGATAAAGTAAGAGACAAACAATCAAGAACCCAAAATATCATACAACCATTATCTATAGCAAGTCAATGTTGAGAAGAAGCTTCAATAGATTTTATTATAAATTTATTTGTATTCAAATATGATGGAAATAATGTCATAACAGTAGAGATAGATCAAGTGACAAAGTATGCCACTTTTTTTCTATTTTTCCCTCCCTTTTAAAGGAAGTCCACTAAAAAAATATGGATGGAAATAATCCAAAATCAACGTCAAATTCTGAAGATTAGGGTAACTAATAGAAATCCAATTTTTGTAGGAATTTTTAAATGAAATTAATTTATTGATTGGATACTTAATTGACTCACAACTCATCTTATCATCCAGGTACTTAATTGACTCACAACTCATCTTATCATCCTAAATCTAGCAAGAAAAATGATATTTATTAATAAATGTTTAGAAAGATATATTTATTGCTTTGCATACAATAAAAAGGAATAATGGGTAAATTGGTTTCCCATATAAGAATGGTGGTACAACACCTCCTTTCATAATTCATCAAAAAATTTCCTTTTATAGCATTAAACCTCTTATTAAGCCCTATCTATATTGGGTTATTACATTATTAGTCTTCTACTAGTAGGCTGGTAAGAACCTTTAGTTCTAACCATTTGAGTATAATTATACCCTTTGACTCCTACACACATAGACACACATCACACACACATAGACCAAAAAAAATTGGTATTAGGATTTTATCATCTTGTATTATATATTAAATTCATTGTAGAAGGTGATATCACCCTTGAAATAGCTTTTATCGGTTTATTTTTTTAGAAACCATCCATAAAACATCCCATATCAATTTATTAATCATTGGAAAATAGTGGAAGTAGTGACTGAGAAATCACTCTAAATATATGAAAAATAATTGCAAGAACACTCAGCAAGTGATGATTAAAAATAGCTATTAGAAATATGTTGATGGCATAAGAAACAATTTCTTACAAGAGAATGACAACTAAACTACAATGGGAAGCTTAGCACGCAAAATCAGAAAATGAACTTATGTTAATTCACTTAAATAAAACAATCAATACATACGTATATCGGCGAGTAGGCCATAGGAAAATGTTTAACATGCATGAGACCTACATCTTCAATGAGGAGAAAACTTGGAATTAAGACGAAAAGATTCCACAGTGAATTAAAAATGCATATTAAGAATAAAAATGGATGTTAAGAATCACTTATGTAGGTTTTCATTGGGGTTATCTTAAACATGGATTAGACTAGGAAATTCAGATATGAAAAGATGAAATAATTTTCAAAAAAAAATTATGTGAAAATATCCTATAAGGAAATTGAAAATCTGACTACTTAGTATTTATATGTTTTAGCGTATTTAAAAGTAAATTTGGAATTTCCTAATATGTAGTAAAATTTTATAACTTTTCATTATATATTTTGAAAAATAAAATAAAAAATAATTTACGAAATAGATATTAATGGGAAAAATAAATAAATTTCAAATAAAATCTTTTAAGCTACAACCCAATGGGCAAATCTGGATCCATGATATTATTCAATTTTAGGGGTTATTCCTAGGATCAAAAGATAAGAATTAATGAATTAATGTATGACTATTTAAACGTTTCTATAGATCCTAATAATGTCTGACTGTAGTTTAGTTTCTTATATAAGAATAGTGAAATATAGTGACAGTATAGTATGTCATAAGTATTATTATAAATATATAGAGGATAATATAGTATGTTTTAAGTATTATTATTTATTATAGTATATTTTAAGTATTATTATTTGTTAGTATAGATTTATTTTAAATATGGATTTGATATGAGTGAAGAGAGATTTAACGTGAGTTTATAGTTAAAGTTTTGTTTAATTATTTATTTTTTATTTTTTATATATTTTAATATTTTTAATTTTTGTTAATATAAGTAAAATTTCAGCCCCACGGGGGTAGGTGAGTTGGTAATCGAAATGTGGTGAAGTTCGTTTGTAAGGTGAGCCCGACAGGAGGTCACGAGTTCAAATCCCTTGGACTAAAGCAGAGCGTGTGGAGAGGGGCGGGCACATGTTCCCAGTGGGTATAGTGGTAGCGGTCAGAATCGACCCCGTGTAACGCGAGTCGCGAGGCTGCCCCAGTTGCCTATCACGCTGTATAAATAAATAAAAATATTCAATTTTGAATAAGACTACTCTCGAATAGAATAAGCCTCGCACCTTAATGAAACTCTTAACTCAATTAAGAAATTAAAAAATATGTAAAACTTTTTAAAAATTTATAAATTATTTGTAAAGCATAATAACAATTTAAAAATGAGACGTTAGATTTTCTTTTAACACTATAGACATCCTCGACACTATACTCGGACAAACCTGTAAACCATCCTAGATCCATTTTATCTCTGGATCTATCAAGGGCAAAGAGGGATCAAATCTCTCAAGATGCAAACCTATTTTTTGTGTGAAAAATTTGAGGAGAGGTTCACATCTCGAGAGATTTAATCCCTCTCGGCACTTGATAGATCCAGAGTTAATATGGATCTAGGTTGGTTTCAGTCATGTGCGGCCAAGGAAAATCTATCAAAGATCTGATTAATTTTATCAATAATATGTAAATACATTTAATATTAATATAACCATTTTGTATATGCTAAATATGTCTGATATTTATCTCGTCATTTTAATTTTGAATTTTCCTAGTTACCTTAGTTGTTGAGATGATAGACATTGGTAACAACTTTAATGATAAAAAATAATGAAATAAAAAATTTGAATGCAAAGTGACAATGTAATAGTGTTGAATGATAGAAAAATTTAATAATAAGAATGTAGCCAATTACAAGGAGTATTCATTGTGATCAATATCAAACTATTTTCTTCTACTATTCTTATTCTCACATTTGTTAGTTTTGTCATCTTTTCATATGGATTATATGAAAATGACACTTGAAATAGTAAATCATTTAAATATTTAGCTCGCATCTATTGTACTAAACATCATACCTTGTTTCTCTTACTCTCCGCCATTAATAGGTTGAATTACTATAACATAAGAATAAATGTACATTGTCAATAATTTGTTGTGCTTACACTAAAATCAATGCATATTGTTAATCCAATCACTTTAAAATCTATGTACCATCATACATCAAATTACATCAAATTAGAACAACGTCTACACTGAAATCAATGCATCAAATGCAAGAAATCAAATAAGATTAGAAAACAACATCTACAATGAAATTAGTTCATCTAATGCAAGTAATCAAATAGGATTAGAAAACAACATCTACGCTGAAATCAATTCATCTAGTGCATGTAAGAAAATAAAATTAGAAACCAACATCTACACTGAAATCAATGCATTTAGTGCAAATAATAAAATAGGATTAGAAATAAACATCTACACTGAAATTAATGAATTTAATGGAATAAACCAAATAGGATTAGAAATCATCTACATTGAATTCAACGGATCTAGTTCAAACAATCAAATATAATTAGAAATAAACATCTAAACTGAAATTAATGCATCTAGTGCAAGCAATCAAATAGGATTATAAATCACCATCTACACTAAAATTAATGCGTTTAGTGCAAGAAATCAGATAGGTTGAGAAATCATCTAAATTTAAATCAATGCATCTAGTGAAAGAAATTAAATATCATTAGAAATGAAAATCTACACTAAAATCAATGCATCCAGTGCAAGCAATCAAATAGGATTAGAAATCACCATCTACAGTGAAATCAATGCATCTAGTGTAAGAAATATTCTTCCCCCTCTCCCCCATACAATTCCATCTCTCTTTCCCTCCCTCTCTCCACTCTCTCACACCCTCTATCTCCCTTCCTCTCTCTCCATTTCTTTCACACCTCTCTCTCTCTCTCTCTCTCAAACTTTGTTACAATATCCCTCCCTCTCTCCTTCTCTCTTTCCTTCTCTCCATCTCTCCTTCTTTATCTCTTTATCTCACCCCAAAACATACATACTGTCTCTTCTTATTCCCTTCTTTGTCTTTATACCCAAAACATACACACTTTATATCCATCTATCCCTTGCCAATCCTTCTATCTCTCCACTTCTCACTCTTTATGTCCTCTTCTTCCCTCCCTCTCTGCCCCTCCAACTCTATCTCTCTATACCTCCCTCTCTCCTCCTATCTCCCTCCATCTCTCTTCCTCTCTCTTGTCCTTCCTCTCTCTCATGTTCTCTCCTACCTCCCTCTCTCTTCCCCCATCTCACTCTCTCTCTCCATTTTCCCTCCAATTTTCTCTCTTCCCCCATCACTCTCTTCCTCTTCCTCTCTCTCAAGTCCTCTCTCTCCCTCTCTCTCTCTTTTCCCTTGAATCCTCTCTCTTCCACCTTATCTCTATCTATCTTTTTCAACATCTACACTAAAATCAATGAATCTAGTGCAAGAAATCAAATAGGATTATAAATTACCACCCACGTTGAAATCAATGCATCTAATGGAAGAAATATGATTCCCTCTCTCCCCTATCCAACTACATACCTCTTTCCCTCCCTCTCTCCACTCTCTCACATTCTCTCTCTCTTCCTTCCTCTCTCTCCCACCTCTCTCTCTATCTCTCCAACTCTGTTACTATATCCCTCCCTCTCTCCTTCTCCCCCTCTTTCCCTCAATCTATCCTTATTTGTTTAGGGGGTTACATGGGTTAGAGGTTAAGGGTGTAGGATTTAGGGGTTAAGGGTTTAGAGGTTTAGGGTTTAGGGGTTAAATGGGTTAGGGTTTTAGGGGTTTAGGGGTTAAGGGTTAAAGGTTTCAACGATTAGAGTTTAGGGGTTAAATGGGTTAGGGGTTTAGAGGTTTAACAGTTTAAATGGGTTAGGGGTTGGGGATTGTGTATAGTATAATTTATTTCATGAGTATGTGACATGGTCACAAATTATTGGGATTCATTGATGGTTTTTGGTTGTACATGAGTACTCAACATGGCTAAGAATTGCTAGGACTCGTTTAATAGCATAATCCCTAGTTGGGTTTTGAGGTGGTGTTGCCATACATTACACTCATTATTTCATTAAAGCACACACTCTCGCCATCATTAGACCCCCTTCCATACATTATTAGGGGCACATATGACCACTTTTCATTCACTATTGGGCATTCCCTATCATTTTTCGAATTCTCTATTTTTAGGGCTTTCTATTTTAATACGGGGTGCCACCTAGGATGACATGTGGCAGTAACTAGACTCTAGTTGGAGGATTAAATGGATAATTCCACTCCATTGATTCCTACTACCTAATTCAAAGATCCACCTAGAGTGAGTATGCATTTCCTCCATACTTTGCAACAGTTAGCCATAATTTTTCTCTCTCCTCTCCTTGTTAAGTTGACTTTTATTCCTATTTTGGTGTTCAACTAAGTTTAACTAGTTATTATTTTGCATGCGAGAATCATTAACTAGTTCTAATTTATTTCTAACTCCATTGACTTCTAGTTCACTCTATTTTAGAATATTTTGTTATTTTTGGATTTCCCAATCTAATTTGACTCATTTGCAAACTAAGGAAAGTGATTTTGAGGTGTAGCAAGTGCATTCACATGGAATCCCAGCACAATTTGAATTAGTTGGCATCCTAGAGAGTCTCCTAGGTTTATTACTCAATTTACCAACAATTTAATTTCCTTTTATTTCTTGTTTTACAAGTATCTAGTTGTGTATTCGTTCACATTTAGATCCTTTGATTGTGCTTACAATTGAACACATCCCTCTTGGAGATGTTAGGTGATGGTCACACGACCCAACCCGACCTACTTGAATGCACTTCCTTGGGCGCCCTCACATGGTACAACCCGACCTGACCCACCTAAATGCATTTCCTTAGGTGCCCTCACACGACCCGACCTGACACACACGAATGTGTTTCCTTGGGTGCCCTCACACGACCCAACCCAAACCAACCTGGCCCACCCAAATGCATTTCCTTGGGCACCCTCATATGACCTGACCTGACCCGACCTACCCGAACACGTTTCCTCAGGTGCCCTCACACGGCACGACTCAACTCGACTCGACTCGACCCACATGATCGTGTTTAACTAGGCTCCCTCACACGACATGACCTGACCCAACGTGGCCCGCTCGAACGCATTTCCTTGGGCACCCTCACATGACACGACCAGACCTGACTCACTTGAACGTGTTTCCTTAGGCGGCCTCACACAACACGACCCAACCTAACCTTCCCAAAGGCATTTCCTTGGGCGCCCTCATACGACCCAACCTGACCTTCCCAAATGCATTTCCTTGGGCGCCCTCATAAAACCCAACCCAATCTACCCAAACTCGTTTCCTTGGGTGCCCTCACATGACCCAACACAACCTTACTAGGACACGTTCTTTGGGTGCCCTCACACAACCCGACTCGACATGACCTGCCCGAACGCATTTCCTTGGGCGCCCTCATAGAAGGGCACAACCTGACCCGACCTGACCCCAATGCATTCCTTGGGCACCCTCATAGTACAACACAACCCAACCCGACCTGAACCGAATGCATTTCCTTGGGAAACATCACATGACATGACCTGACCTGACCCACCCGAACATCGATTAAGGAAGGAGGGAGAAAATTACAAACGAGTCGCACGAACATCCACAAGGCACACAGCAAGTCACAACTTAGCATTTTTTTATATGGCCTCCCTCACATGATCCAACCCAAGCATGTTTCCTGTGGCGCCCTCATACAGCATGACTCGACCCTCCCGAATGAAGGCATCAGAAAGAAAATGGAAAACATATCACACATACATGCATAAGGCACACGGGTAGGCACAACATAGAATTTATTATATGCCCTCCTTCACATAACCTGACCCGACCCGCCCAAAGGCGTTTCCCTGGGCGCCCTCACATGACCCTACGTGACCCGACCCACCCAAATTAGTTTCCTTGGGTGCCGTGACATGACCCTACCCGACCCTCCCCGACCCGCCTGAACATATTTCCTTGGGTGCCCTGACACGGCACAACCCGACATGACCCACCCAAAAGCATTTACTTAGGTTCCCTGACACGACTGGACCCAACCTGCACGAATATGTTTCTTTGGGCACCCTCACACGACCTGAACCGAACCATCCTGTCCTACCCAAACGTGTTTCTGTGGGTGCCCTCACATGACCTAAGCCGACTTTACCCACTCGAACGCGTTTTGTCGACCGCCCTCACATGGCACGACCCAACCCGACCCTACCCACCCAAACGTGTTTCCTTCGGTGCCCTCACATGATGAGCCAGCCTAACTCATCTAGCTCAAACATGTTTCCTTGGGTGCCCTCACAGGACTCGGCCTCACACAACTCAACTTGACCCAACCTGACATGACTAGACCTGACCGAACATGACCCGACTCGACCAGCCGAAATGTGTTTCCCTGGGTGCCCTCACACAACATGACCCGACCCGACCCACTTGAATGCATTTCCTTAGGCGCCCTGACACTACACGACCCAAACAAACTCGACCTGACCCACTTGAACACATTTTCTTGGGCGCCCTCACACGACCCAACTTGACGTGGAAGCGTCCCTTGGGCACCCTCACATGACTCGACCCAACTTGACTCGCTCGAAGGTGTTTCCTAGGGTACCCTCATAGTACAGCATGACTCGACCGGACCTGACCATAATTCATTTTTTCTCAGGTGCTATCACACAACCCGACCCAACCCGACCTACATGAACGTCGAATGCACGAGGGATAAAATGACAAACGAGTCGCACAAACATGCACAAGAAACAGGGACAGTCACAACTTATCATTTTTTATACACATATCCTCACGAGTTGACCCGACTTGACCTACCCAAATGCGTTTCCTTGGGCGCCCTTAGATGGACAGTCCCAACCGAACGCTTCTCCCTGGGTGCCCTCACACAACCCGCCCCGATCCGCCCTTAACAGTCAGAACAAGTTTCCTCAGGCGCATTCACATGACACAACAAGACCTAACCCGCCTGAATGCATTTCCTTAGGTGCCCTAACATTACCCGACGTGATCGAACTCGCAGGAATGTGTTTCCTTGGGCACCCTCACACCACCCAACCCTAACCAACCCTACCTGCCCGAACATGTTTCCTTGGGTGCCCTCACATGACATGACTCGACCCGACCCACATGAACATGTTTCCTTAGGCGCCCTCACACGGCATGACCTGACACGACCCAACCTACACTAACGTGTTTCCTTGGGTGCCCTCACACAACCTGACCCGAACCAACCTAGCCTACCAAATGTGTTTCCTTGGGCGCCCTCACACGACCTGACTTGACTCGACCCTCCCTAACATGTTTCCTTGGGTTCCCTCACATGACACAAGTGGAACTAACCCGGCTCGATTGAACGC
Organism: Pinus albicaulis; assembly: GCA_034641835.2. Taxonomy (NCBI): domain Eukaryota; kingdom Viridiplantae; phylum Streptophyta; class Pinopsida; order Pinales; family Pinaceae; genus Pinus; species Pinus albicaulis. The sequence goes on along the minus strand of CM076572.1, from coordinate 157,639,658 downwards.
ATTTCCTTGGGCGGCCTCACACAACACAACCTGACCAGAACTAACATGACTCATCCAAATGCATTTCCTTGGGCGCCCTCAGACGGCCCGACATGACCTGACCCAGAAGTGTTCCTTGGGAGGCCTCACACGACTCGACCCGACCCGAGCTGCCCAAATGTATTTCCTTGGGCGCTCTCATAGTACGAAAAGACCTGAATTATTGGGACTCATTGATTGCTTTTTTTGTACATGAATACTTAACATGGCTGAGAATTTATTGGACTCATTCAATAGCATACTCCCTAGTTGGGTATTGGGGTGGTGTTGGGGTACATTACACTCATTATTTCATTAAGGCACACACTATGGCCATCATTAGGCCCTCTTCCATACATTATTAGGGGCACATATGACCACTTTTGATTCACTATTGGGTATTCCCTATCATTTTTTAAATTCTCTATTTTTAGGGTTTTCTATTTTTATAGGGGTGCCACCTAGGATGACATGTGGCACTAAGTAGACTCTATTTGGAGGATTAAATAGACAATTCCACTCCATTTATTCCTAATATCTAATTCAAATATCCTCCTAGACTAAGTATGCACTTCCTCCATATATTGCAGCAGTTAGTCGTCATTTTTCTCTCTCATGTCCTTGTTAAGTTGACTTTTATTCCTATTTTTGAGTTCAACTAAGTTTAATAAGTTATTATTTTGCATGTGAGAGTCATTGACTAGTTATAATCTATTTCTAACTGCAATGACTTCTAGTTCACTCTATTTTTTAATATTTTTTTAATTTTAGGTTTCCCAATCTAATTTGACTTATTTGCAAACTAGGGAACGTGATTTTTAGATATACCGAGTGCAAGCACATGGAATCCCAACCCAATTTGAATTAGTTGGCATCCTAGAGAGTCTCCTTGGTTTATTACTCAATTTCTCAACAATTTTATTCTCTTTTATTTCTTGTTTGCAAGTAAGTAGTTTCGTATCTGTTGACATTTAGATCCCGTGATTGTGCTTACAATCCAACACATCCCTCTTCGCGATGTTATATGATCCTCACACGACCCGACCCACCCTCACACAACAATCCAACACATCCCTAGGTGCCCGCACATGACCTGACCTGGCCCACCCTGATCTGCCTGAACGCTTTTCCTTGCGTGCCCTCACATGGCATGAACTGACCTGACCCACCCGAGCGCATTTTGTCAAGTGCCCTCACATGAACCTACTTGACCTAAATGAACGTGTCTCCTTGGTTTCCCTCACATGAACCGACTTGAACCGACCTGAGTCACCCTATCGTGTTTCCTTACGGTCCCTCACATGACCTGACTCAACCCGACCTGTCCGAACATGTCTCCTTGAGTGCCCTCACATGGCATGACCTGACCCAACCTAATCCCACCCAACCTAACCCACTCAAACATGTTTTCCTCAGCACCCTCACACGACACGACCCGACTCGACCCAACCCGCCTGAACAAATTTCCTTGGGCACCCTCACATGACATGACCCGACCCGACCTACCTGAATGTGTTTCCTTGGGCAGCCTCATACAACACGACCCGACCTGACCCAACTCAACTGAATGTGTTTCCTTGGGTGCCCTCGCATGATCCAAAAAGCCCCGACTCGGACACATTCCTTGGGCACCCTCACACGACCCGACTCGATGCAACCCACCTGAACACATTTCCTTGGGTGCCCTCACAGAATGACATGACCCAATCTGACCCAAACGTGTTTCCGTGGGCACCCTCATAGTACTACATGACCTGACCCTATGCAAACCAAACACGTTTCCTTGGGCGACATCACATGACCTGACTCAACCCGACCTGCTAGAACATCATTTAATCCATGAGGGAACAAATAGAAAATAGGTCACACAAATGTGGAAAAGGCACACAGGAAGTCACAACTTAGAATTTTTGAAATGGTCTCCCTCACACGATCCGACCTGAACACGTTTCTTGTGGCCCCCTCATATGACACGGTCCAGACCACCCGAACGAAGGCACGAGGGATAAAATGGAAAACAAATCACACAAATGTGCATAAGGCACATGGGTAGTCACAAAATAACATTTTTTTGTACCCTACCTCACACAACCCAACTCGACCCAACCAGACCTACCTGAACGTGTTTCCTTGGGTGCCCTCACACGACGCGAATCGAACTGACTCACCTGAATGCATTTCCCTGGGAGCCCTCACACGACGCGACCTAACCTGCCCCAACCCGCTCGAACATGTTTCCTTGGGCACCCTCACACGACATGACCTGAATTGACCCACTTCAATGCATTTTCTTAGGTGCCCTCACATGTGCTGACTCAACCCACTCCGACCCACCCAAACGTGTTTCCTTTGGTGCCCTCACACGACACAACCCGACCTGACGTGCCCGAACACATTTTCTTAGGTGCCCTCACACAACTAGACCCGACCCTCACGAACACATTTCCTTGGGCACCCTCACACGACCCGACCCGAACCTACTTGTCCTGCCCCAAATCGAACACGACCTGACCCGAACCAAACATGTTTCTGTGTGCGCCCTCACACGACCTGACTCAAACTGACCCGACCTGACCCAACCCGACCCGACCCACCTGAACATGTTTCCTTAGGCATCCTCACACGACACGACCTGAACAGACCCGACTTGACCCACTCGAACACGTTTCCTTGGGCGCCCTCACATGACCCAACATGACCCAACCCAGAAGCGTTCCTTGGGTGCCCTCACATGAGACAAACCAACCCGACCCACCCAAACACGTTTCCTTGGGTGCCCTCACAGTATGTCATGACCCGACCCGACCTGAACCGAACATGTTTTATTGGCCACCATCACACAACCCAAACCCAGCCCGACCTACCCAAACATCGAATGCACTGCACATGGGTAGTCACAACTTAGCATTTTTTATACAGGCACCCTCACACGACCTGACCTGACCCAAACCGATCCGTTCGGACGTGTTTCCTTGGCGCCCTCACATGACCCGACCCGACCTACCCAAATGCGTTTCCTTGGGTGCCCTCACACGAACCGACCTGACCGGCTGTAATATCCCAAAATGGGACTGCTCAGCAATGCATGCTAAAATAACGCATTTTTCAGAAATATGTGCAATGAAAGTTAAATGCAGCTCATGTATCCCTTAGATATAATATTATAATAACTAGATATGAAATGAATTCAGAAACAAAACAATATTTCATTGTTAAATAGGCCTCCCATGCCATAAATACTTGAAAACCATGCAAAAATAGAGACTACAACCATGTATGAAAGTTGGAATACCATGATAGCATTATTTTATTACCTCTACAATAGCAGTAGGTTGTACATCAGATCAGGAGCAAGTATGTGGACAAAAATTTAGATCTATAGCAAATCCATGCGCTATACAAGCTCTTTTAGCAATCCCCCTGAGGGTTTTTAGTGATACACCATGTACAAAATGTAGATCTGAGTTTTAAGACTGTAGATCTATGGAAATATTTAGATCTCGAAAGTGGATATAATCTGATATAAACAATAAAATAATCTCCTCTAACATATCTCCAAAGTGAAGGGAAAATCCCCAACACTCAAAAAATTAGCTCTCCAAATGGTGCACTGAATCACCCTGCAGTAGCTCCTTCAGAAATAACGTAGATCTAGACTTCTTCTGCACTGTAGGGGACAAAATAATGTTTTCCTGCAGCAAATATATAAAAAATTAACTCAAAACCTTCAATATTTTCCTCCCAATGGATTACAACCCTTCTCCACTGAAAATAAGTATTTAGATGGACTAGATCTCTAGCCTCCACTTGTTGCAGCTTACTAAAACATACAAACCCTTAAAAGGATCTATGCTATCAAAGAAATATGAAGCTTGGCCTCAAGCCAGATAGTGGAAAATATGGTGCAAGGCTCCTCCAAGAGCTACTCAATGGAAGAGAAGGAATTCCTAAACAGGAAGACCTTGTGCTAAACAACACTCTATCTCAGCTAAATAGCTAAAGAAAGAAAATATGTCTAAATAGACCATATAATCATAAAATCAACATCATAATCTAACCCCATATGGATTCCATCCTCCTCCTTATAAACAATGAGAGCCTTCTTACCTTGGGTCCCACTCATTAGGGTTTCCATCTTCATGCAATGGATCTCCCTCCAAAATTATGTTGTCTCCATTAGTCTTACTCATCTTTTTACAGCGCTGATTGATTTAGTCAATCTTAACTGAATCAATCTTTACTGGATCAACCTTTACTGGATCTCCATGCAAAGTCTCCTTCCACACTCAATGTGTCTTTATTCTATCTATCTAAACAGATCCATATTCCCAATGAGTTATCCTCCATTAATGTTCCACATCCTCCACATTAGCTTAGTTGACTTGGTCAAACTTGACTTTTTCCACATGAATTTGGTCCTTGTTCACACATGAAGGTGTTTTATCCAGCTGTGAATATGATCCCTTCCTTATTAAGAGGGTTTTTATTGCTGCTAGAAAGGTTTATGGGTCTCCCTACCCATTTATTCATCTAACTATGTGTTTGGAGAAAAATTAATATTCCCGTTAGCTGCATGCTAATGTAGGAATATTACAGTCCTCCCCTCCCAAATGTTTCTTGTCCTCAAGCAACTACAAGGATAGAACTAAAGAGCCTCCCCTCTTCCTCCTGTAGTATCCTCAAGTGATAATTTCCACCAAAGAAAAATATGCTTTCTTAACAATATTCCCTTAAGTTGTTCCTCCCATGTGTTAAAGTATGCCTTTGGTGAAAATTCCAAATGGCTCTCAACATTAAAAAGTGGTACATACATGGAAGCAACAATATGTGGTCTAGAGGCCTCCTTGAGGCATGGAATCAGAAATATGTTGGGAATCATCATCCCCATGTGAAGCCTCCCTCCCCAAGCTATCATCTATAGAAAGTGAGTCATCCTCCAACATGGCAACTCATGAAACATCTCCTCCACCTTAGGCTCCTGGAAAGAAGGTAGGCTGCATGGTTGAATATGTGGGACTAAAATGTCCATCCCACTCTGCTTCTCTCTCCACTTATTATATGTATGGAGTTTATGCTGATCTTGGGAGGAAATATCACGGCCTCCAAGAATGATCCAAGTCACCCCATCAATCAAAACATCCATGAAGTGCCTCTCCCAAGAACTCAAGTTCTCCAAATGGCTCCTCCCACATGAAGACAAGAGGTCTAGTATGGAAATCATGGTTTTCCCATTGTTTCCCTTGAAACATGTGTCATATGAAGTATGGAGAATCATACTACCAATGGTAACCTCCAACTCTTGTGCCACTCTCCCAACAAGGCCTCCCATAAACATAAGAACATCATCAATATATGGAAGCATAAAAAAATGAAAGCAAGTTGCCATATGATAACCAGGAGGTGGATCATAGTTCCATTCATGGAACCAGCACAGTGCATTCCTTTCCTTCCTCAAAACAAAGTCTAACAAGTGCCTTTTCAACCAATTTTTTGCTGCAACAATCATCCTACAAGATGAAATCACGAAAGTAAAACCTGGTGCCAATGGTGCACACCGAAAATCTTATGGCATACCCCACAAACCACAAATAAAATGGCCAACATCAATGCTACAAATGGCCTCAAGTACATCACAATAAAAAATACAAGAAGGAAATACCCTTCTTGGTACAATATGTTAATCATAAGAAATAAAGGATTACAAATTATAAAGCATTAATATACATCCTCTATCATGTACTTTGGTGATTGAGCTGAAATGGCTCAATTGAAAGTTCTCACTCACTCCAAATGAGTAGGGGAGTGGTTGTGAAAACCTCTCCATCGTCATCCAGGCTATGAATCTCTCCATATGATGAATAAATCCTCTTGGATGCCCTCCCAAGTGAACTCATCCGTCAGGGAATGATATGCATCAAAGTGCATGGAAAGAAATCCCACAGGTGCTGCATGTAGATCTCTCTTCTTATGCTTGATAATTCAAGTCAAGAAGATCATATCATGGTAATAGATGTCTCCATACACTACTCCATCACTCTCACCTCCTACATGCCTCCATAGTGCATCATATATGAAGTGATCCTGGGAACATTCCATCAAATAACCCAAGCTCCCAAGTGACAGTGTTGTTGGCCTTTGTAATAAGGCTCCTGTCATCTCATAGCTCCATCCTTTGACATCACACATGTCAAAGTCATCATCAAACATAATTCTGCCATATGTGAGTGATTCCTCCAAAACTGGAAGCACCTACTCATATTCCAAGGTTAAAGAGTAGCCCCTTTGCACCATGATAGTGCGATATCCTACTCCTACAACATCATGCAAAGTATGGGGTAAGATCAGCCCATACTCTCTCAATAACAACCAAAGCAAAAATATATCTATTTTCCTCCCCACACCATCACCATATAGGTCATGAAGCAACAACATAATATTTGATATGAAAGGTATCACATCACCCCAATACATCAAAACTCCTTGCTGCGATATGATGTAAGTGTCATGCCAAAATCCATCCATCCACATACCCTTTGAAATAGAATGTGTCATAAGATTACCAAACTCTTTCAAGAGTAACCAACGCATTCTTGCATCCTGCTATCCAGTGTCATAGATCTGGAAGTGGTTTCTCAACCTATTTCTCATCAACATCACCCATTCAACCCATGGTGAGTGTTTATCATCATGTCCAAAAGTGGCATCCTTCCGATGGAGAATACCATCCTCCCAAATCAGATTTTTTGTCTTTGCATTTCATGGGATATTGAAATGAAATCTCCTCAATGACCAAGTTGATCCCATAAGGATCCAAATAGGTGGTAGGAAAAAAACCTTCCATCATAATGTGTAGGGCCCATCAAGGAGTATTCAACAGAAACATGAGAGATGTTATCCATCCTAAGATTTCTTCCATCATCTATCTTTTCCCCTTTTTTTATATATATGGGAAGGTCATTGGAATATTCCAACAATGGTTGGGTCCCCAACTCATCACTGTTTCTAAATGCCAGCGTTGTTTATCTCCATGATGGTGTAGCTGCTACCTCGAAATTAGATCCAATGCTGAGCACATAGTTTTGCAATGTATTGTTCAAGAAAATACTCATCCCATCCTCCAAGAAACTACATTCCAACCTCAAGGGTTGTGTGCAGCTCATCAATGATACATTAGGATAACTATTTATCTCTTCCTTGAATGAATCAAGGCTGGTCAACACAGTGAAATTTTTCTACTCCAAATTAGCAATATTATTTGACCCTTGTTCATGCAATAGTACATTCCCATCATTCTCCACATGGTGCATTGAAATAATAGGAAATGGAAACATTTGCATACCTTGTTACAACTTGGGAACATCTTGTACTGCTACAACGGTTCCTCCTTATAGTGTGATGGCTTCCCCAACTACTGATTATGATGGTACCTCTTCTATAGCTTCATCAACGCTGGTACAAGTCTCTTCTTCTTCATGCATCTCCAGAATGGTGCATGGGACTCTAGATATCAAGAGATCAAGATCATCTTGCAAAGGTGAAAGTGGTCTTCCTCTTGAAACAAATTCTCCTGTAGTAAGTGGTGGTGAAGGCTTCTTCCCTTATGATTTCTTCTTGTCAAACTTCTTGATCAACATTTGAGTGAATTCTACATATGCAATCACTTTTGCATGACTCAAATGGCTGAACCACCAATTGTGTGGTTCACCTTGAAGGTGCAATGTTGCAATCTCAACAACTTCTTTCTCCACTACTAGATGTAGCAGGAAAAATGCATCCAACTTCCTTCCCCAAGACTTAGTTGTGCATGAGGATGACCCATCAAAGGTAGAAATAGAAATCCATTGCCCTTCATTCTTCTACTGCTCCAAGGTCTCCTTTCTTCTTTGAGATGAATAAACTCTCGAAGAGTCAGATTATTATTGATAGCTCTAGGTTGAGACTTATATTCTGCAAGATATTCACTTATAATCTCATGATATAAGTATTATTCACTTCTATACCTCTTATTTTTCAATGAAAAGGCCATAGTATGTTTCTTTGGAGCTCTATGCAATACCGGATCTTCTTTTTGCTGATAGGACGTACATGGACCTTTCTCATCTTGAAACCCTAACTTGGCTTCACTTCTTATTTTCTTGACCTCCTTGATGAGGTCCTTCTTAGATCTGAAAAGAGATGAGAGAAAAATTATTCTTCCCGCCATTCTGATCTTTGTCTTGAAACTCACACGCTGAGCAAAAGATCATGCTTTGATACCACTATAATATCCCAAAAAGGGACTGCGCAACAATTCATGCTAAAATAACACATTTTTTCAGAAATATGTGCAATTAAAGTTTAATGCAACTCATGTATCCCTTAGAACTGATATTTTAGTAACTATATCTGAAAGGAATTCAGAAACAAATCACTATTGCATAGTTAAACAAGCCTCACATGCCATAAATAGCTGAAAATCATGCAAAAAAAAAAGACTGCAACCATGTATGAAAGTTGGAAAACATGACAGGGCTATTTTATTACCTCTAAAATAGCAGTATATTTTAAATCATATCTAGAGAAAGTATGTGGAGAAAAATGTAGATCTATAGCAGGTCCATGCACTATACAAGCTCTTTTATCAATCCCCCATGGGGTTTTCAGCAATACACCATGTACAAAATGTAGATCTAAGTTTTAAGACTGCAGATCTATGGAAATATTCAGATCTAGAAAGTGGATCTAATCTGATATAAAAAATAAACTGATATCCTCAAACAGATCTCCAAAGTGAAGGGAAAATCCCCAACACTCAAAAAATCAGCTCTCCAAATAGTGCACTGAATCACCCTGCAGCATCTCCTTCAGAACTAACGTAGATATGGACTTCTTCTCTGCTGTATGGGACAAAATAATATTGGCCTACATCTAATATATGATAATGTAGCTCAAAACCTTCAATACTATCCTCCCAATGGATTAGAACCCTTCTCCACTAAAAACAAGTATTTAGATGGCCTAGATTTGAAGATCGAGCCTCCACTTGTTGTAGCTTACTGAAACATGCAAACCCTCAATAGGATATATGATGTAAAAGGAAGATGAAGCTTGGCCTCAAGCCAAATAGTGGAAAATATGTTGCAAGGCTCCTCAAAGAGCTACTCAATGGAAGAGAAGGAACTCCTAAACAGGAAGACATTGTGCTAAATAGCACTCTATCTCAACTAAACAGCCAGAGAAAGAAAATATGTCTAAACATACCATATAATCATAAAATCATCATCATAAGCTAACCCCATATGGCTTCCATCCTCCTCCTTATAAACAATGTGAGCCTTCTTACCTTGGGTCCCTCTCATTAGGGTTTCCATCTTCATGCAATCGATCTCCCTGCAAAATTACGTTGTCCCCATTAGTCTTACTCATCTTTTTACAATGCTATTTGATTTAGCCGATCTTGACTGGATCAATCTTAACTGGATCAACCTTGATTGGATCTCCATGCAAAGTCTCCTTCCACACTCAATGTGGCTTTATTCTATTTATCTAAACAGATCTTATTCCCACTGAGTTATCCTCCATTAATGTTCCACATCCTCCACATTAGCTTAGTTGACTTGGTCAAACTTGACTTTGTCCACATGCATTTGGTCCTTCTTCACACATGAAGGTGTTTTATCTAGCTTGAATATGATCCCTTCCCCATTAAGAGGGTTTTTATTGTTGCTAGAAAGATTTATGGGTCTCCTTACCCATTTATTCATCTAACTATGTGTTTGGAGCAAAATTAATATTCCCATTAGCTGCATGCTAATGTAGGAATATTACACAGGCCCCTACCCACCTGAATGTGTTTCCTTGGGTGCCCTCACATGGAATTACCATACATGACCCACCTGAACACTTTTTCTTAGGTACCCTTACACGACTCGACTCGACTAGACTCGCACAAACGAGTTTCCTTGGGCACCCTCACACCACCTGACCCCAACCGACCGAGCCCACCCGAACATGTTTCCTTGGGCACCCTCACATGACCTGACCCATCCCAAACTACCCGAATGCATTTCCTTGGGCTACCTCACATGGCATGACCTGACCCGACTCGAATTGACCTGGCTCGCCCGAATGCGTTTCCTTGGGTGCCATCACACGACGTGACCTGACCCGACTCGCCTGAGTGCATTTCCTTGGGTGCCCTCACACAGCATGACCCAAACTAACTTGACCCACCCAAACGCATTTCCTTGGGCAAACTCAAATCACACAACTCGACTGGACCCAACCTAACCCACCCAAATGTGTTTCATTAGGGGCCCTCACACAACCCGACACGACACGACCCAGAAGCATTCCTTGGGTGGTCTCACACGACCCGACTCAAATTGACCAATCCTAACGCGTTTCCTTGGGTGCTCTCACAGTATGGCACGACCCGACCTGAACATGTTTCCTTGGGTGCTATCACACGACCCAACCCGACCTGTCCCATCTTGAACGTCGAAGGCACGAGATAGAAAATGGTAAATGGTTCAAACGAATGTGCACAAGGCACACAAGTGGTCACAACTTAGCATTTTTTATATGGCCACCCTCACATTACCTAACCTGACCTCATTGAATGTGTTTCGTTGGGCACCCTCACACGACCCGACCCGACCTGCCCCAACTCGCTTGAATGCATTTCCTTGGTTTCCCTCACATGGCACGACCCGACCAGACCTTCTCGAACTCGTTTCCTTAGGTGACCTCACATGACCCAACCTGACCAGTAAAAATGAGTTTCCATGGGCACGCTCACACAACCTGACCCAAACTGACCCGACCTGCTCGAACGCATTTCCAGGGGCACCCTCACATGACCTGACCCGCCCCGACCTACCCAAATGCATTTCCTTGGGTGCCCTCACACGGCACAACCCGACCAGACCCGTCCCGCATGAATGCATTTTATTGGGTGCCCTCGCATGACCCGACCTGCCCGAATGTGTTTCCTTGGGCGCCCTCACACGACCTGACCCAACCTGACCCATGCGAACGTGTTTCGTCAGGGGACCTCACACGACACGGCTTGACTCGACCCAACACGTCGGAACATGTTTCATTGGGCGCCCTCACATGACGACCCGACCTGACCCCCGCCCGAATGTGTCCTTGGGCACCCTCACACGACTCAACCTAAAACAAACCAACCTGACATGACCCAACCTAACATGACCCAGCCTAACTCGACCTCACATGACCCGACCTAAAACGACCCGACCTGAGCCGACTTGACACGACCTAACCTGACCCTCACATGACATGACCTCACCCGACCTGACCCTCACATGGCATGACCTGATCTGACCTGACACGACCTGACCTGACCTTCACACGTCACGACCCGACCTGGCGTTTTCATCGTTATTATGATGGTTTGACAAGGTCATCATACTTACGACGTGGTGAATTTTTCATCACAATTCCAATGTTCTAAATTTTTCACCGCAATTCCGACGTTGTGAACATGACGTCGCAATTTCAATGCTGTGAACATTTTGTTGCTTTTCTGACGTTTGGAGCACTTTCGTTGCTATTACGAGTTTTTCAGATTTTCGTCACAAGTTCGATATGTGGAATTTTAATCGCTATTCTAACGTTGAGAGAATTTCGTCACTTTCCTGACACTTTTTGGCAGGATTAAAAAAATTGAGAAAAAATTGGGAACTTTCCAACAATACGTCAAAACTATCAGAACTAAAGTGTCAGAAAATTGACCATATGTACTACTGACATAATTCATTTTGGCTTTTATTTTTGTTATTAATTCTCTAGCATATCATCTAAATTCTCTAGGTTAACTTATTACAAATATAAACAAATTTCACCTTCAATGATGTTTATTGTATGGATTGGAAAAATGGGTCATGCAAGACATGACTAAAGATTGTTTCGTTTCATAGGTTTGAACTTGCACTTTGGTCAAATTCCCTATTTTATTTTTATGGTCGTATCCTTTTGGTGAAATGGTAATTTAATAATGGTTAAACTACTAATGCCACAAGTGGCATATTTCCTAAATTTCCTATGTTAAAAAATTCTCAAAAAATACCCTTCGTGGTCCTTATACCTGAGTTTATTAGCCGCTTGCATTGACCCTTCACTATATGTATTTGACTGATAATAAAATTTAATGGAAGTTTTTCTTAGTTCTAATACTCTAAATATTGATTTGATATAATTTCGTTCACCCTCTATTTATGATTATTGTGAGTGTATAGTCAATGGACTATATAGAAATTTGTATTATGTTTTATTTCATTCTACTCTAGAATTCCAAATGGTTACTATTAGTATGATTTATTATCATCAACTACTTGTTTAACTTCAATATTCCAATAACTTTCATGTGTATTTTGTTTGATCAATATTTAATATATTTCAATAGATTTAACGCCATGTGAAAATGAACTCTTATATACTTTCATTACTTATACTTGTCATGGCTAGTTCTATCTTGCCAAAGGTGTAAAAATTTGTGTTGACATATAATCACTTATATACCAAGATTTATTTTGTTTAAATTTCGTCCTTGAATAATAAATGAATAAAAACTCATCCTTGAATACTAGGCCTTATTTATCAATAATTAAAACTCACTTTTATCATGGAATTATTTACATAACGAAATATTATCCTTTTAACTCAGGACTTGTTTGGTATATGATGCATAGTTATAAACATAGATTTGAAGTGGTTATGACCATCCCTTAGATTCCTATCCACACTTTTGCATGACCGAGGAATAACCCTTAAATCCTATTGACCAATTTACTGGGTTGATGTTATAGTATATGGAAATTTTCCCTTAAATGGTCTGCATGCAACTATTAAATAGTTCTAAGAAAAAATATTTTCTATTCCATGTTTCCTTACTATTCACTGGTTAGTTGTTTGACTTATCTGAAAGTAATATTAGTTGAACTCACAGGCTTTCAATAAATTTCATTTATACTTAACGTATCTTCTATTTTTATTTTCATTCTATTAATTACATCCTCTTCGACATTAATGTATTATAACTATATAAACATATCAATTCATTCAGTCAATAATATATTTCATTTTTTTCCTTTTTCATAAACTTCTCTCATACCTTAGTAGTAGATCTTCAGGAAACTATCCAATTTGTTTAAGGTTATCCCTTGTATTTTATAATCTAGAAATTTAATTACTTATGACATTCATTGTCCATGCATCAATAACTAAGAAAAATTATGTATATTTTCTCTAGTTTATCAAACCATATATTCAATACCTCATCTTACTATGAGTAATATATGTATATATACCATAATAATATCATGTCCTTAAGTAATATGCGAAATGCATACATTTTCCCTTTTCGTTCTTAACATACACATATTTTTTTAACTCATGACAAATTAATTGATGAATATCTTAAATAACCTCACATAGATGCAGGTATCACAAGCAAAATTATCTAACCAAAATATTTTTCTCTAAAAACTATGGGAGAGAGCACATTCCTCCTCATTGACGAGTTGCCACCCACAAACCCCCCCAAGCTTAGACATCTCTCCTGTAGGAATAAAAGTCTCTTTTTTATTCCTTAGTGGTATTTGTATAATTTCTCCCCAAAAAATATTTCCTTAGGAGCATCCTGCATCTAGGATATGCATCCCTTTAATTACCGAGGTTTGTTTTCTTTTATTTTATTTGGAAAAAAAATCTTATTTTTCCTTTAAATAACACCTTTGTCTCCATCTATGGGCTTCTCTTTCTTTTCACCTGACTTATAATTTCCCTCCAACTAAGTTCTAATATTCATTTATCATAATCTTTCTCTCCCATTATGCTATTATGGAAATAACAATTTTCTCTTGGGATTTTCAAGAGAATATTTTGGAAGGTCCACCATGTGGCATTAACCAGTTAATAATTCTCTAAAATAGAAAAAAGTCTCTATTACTCATTTTCTCTTCCCCATAGTTTCTACGCAAAAAAATCATTTATTCATGGTATAAAATTTATTTACATAATCAGTTAATTCATATATTTTCCTCCAAAACCATTGAGTTCAAACAATAATCATAATAGTTTAAAAATAGTGATGTGT
>CM076572.1:157569640-157625439 GCA_034641835.2 Pinus albicaulis | reverse complement strand
TTTTAAAATCAAAGCACAAGGTTATCACACTTGTTAGGTGATAAAAATTGTCAAAAAAACATAGGTTATAGAGGGTTCTTTAAATTCTAACCCTAATCCTAGCAGATATCTATTGTGAAGTTTCATATTATGATTTTCTTAGGGGTTTAGGAAATTATATTAGAGTTATATAAGCCAATATTTTGGACCCATAAAGGCTAAAATTTCTAACATATATCAATAAAAACGATGACCATCAAACTAATATCCAATTTAAAGTTTTAATTGTACACAACTTATAATTGGCATAATTTTTCCTTGGAAGATCCATTTTTCACTCACTACAAATTTTGTTGAAGAGGAGTGTTATTATTATTCTTATGTAAAAAGGGTTATACAAGAAATTTTATAGCCCATAAAAATTAAACATGACATCGAATGAAATTGAAGTCTTAGAATATAGCTTCTCCCAAATAAAATACCAAGTTGATGTTATGAGTTGTTTTCAAAAAGTCCTTAAAAAGTAAATTGAAAGTAAGATGGATGAAATGTAAAATAATATGCATAAGGAGATGGGTGAAATAGGGAGTAAATAAAATATAGCAAATAAGAAATACTTAAATACATAAGGAATAAATACAAAATATTATGAATTACATGAAAAATCTTCTCTCAAAAAGGAATCCTAAAGGAAAATGGAGATACAAGGAAATCATGAATATAATGAGAACAATTGTGTTTCCATTCAATCACATATGAAGGGTATTTTAATACAATTGGATATCACAAATATTGAATCATAAAATTATGATCATTCATAACTCCAAAATTTGTATCATCGAAGGATCAATTTGGAACTAAGAAACTACTACATTTGTAATATTGTTATGAATATGTTTGATGGTATAGACCATATACCATGGATATTCCAAATGTAAAAGTACATTGATATACTCATATTGTAAGCTTTACAAAAGGTGAAAATTGTTGGATAGTTTGCATTTCCTTGATGGCTAGTGGCGGCAAGTGTGTTTCCATCAATTTAAACATCCATGGGGGAGATGTGTTAGACAATTGGCATTGTTTGACAACTAGAAAGTGTGTTGGCATTGATGTCGACCTGACTTTCATGATATTTTTGGAATAATTTTTTCTTGGTGTGTCAATATCAGGGGGAGCCTCGTGGTTGATGCATCCTCTTATAGAGAATCTTCGTAATAATAGAATTTTCAGAGAAGCCATAAAATTTTAACTATGATGGTAAGGAGTCCAAGACTTTAGAGTAGATTTTTCTCCATGTGTTTCACATAGATGTTCTTGGAGATGGCATAGTTTGATTTTCATTGGAAAGATATTTCCAATGGTATGTTGAAGTATGGAAATGGCCTCCTGGATCAAAATTTATTTCGAGTTAAACTGAGAACCACAAAAGTTAAAGCTGCAGTACTCCCCATAAGTATTGAAGCCCAAGAATTAATCAATAAATGACATGCAACAATATCTAGTCTTGTTAGTGGGAATAATGTTTGGAAGCCTAGAAGCATATTGAAATCTAGCAGGGATTGCTCGAAGGGTAGGAAGCCCAAAAGCCTGGAAGTCGAAAAGCTCGAAATCCAGTTGACAACTAGTGGAGATTTTTTAGAGGGTCGGAAGCCTAGAAGCCCAAAAGCCCAGCTATTAGCTAATAAAATTGTCACTCATGCGAGCATGGAATGAAAATTGATGAAACCCGTAACAGATAAATCCCAAAAGAATTTAGAATTTTTTGGTTATAAGAAGTTACAAACATGTAGGTTCTTGGTTTCATGTTCTATGTTGTGATATGTGGCATCGCATGGGGTCGACAGGTAGAGATCATAGTGTCATACAAATAAGCTGACAAGTGGAGAGTGGGTTAATCCCATAACCTTAGAGGAAGAGGATCATAACCAAGAACCGTCGGTAGTGCACACAGGTTGCCGAAGCTTGGAAGCTCGCAAACCTATATGATCATAAGGAACATTATTTAAAAATAGATACCTGAATCAG
This sequence comes from Pinus albicaulis, assembly GCA_034641835.2. Taxonomy (NCBI): domain Eukaryota; kingdom Viridiplantae; phylum Streptophyta; class Pinopsida; order Pinales; family Pinaceae; genus Pinus; species Pinus albicaulis. Next base: position 157,623,432 of record CM076572.1, on the reverse strand, counting down.
GGCATGCAGTCTCCAACTCAGAACTGACATATGTATATGAGTGGGGTCGGTGAACCTCTAACCTACGCATGGTTATACCTATTGAATAAAACCAAGGGCATAAAATATTATAAAGGGACTTTATCCCCCGTAGGCTAGTAATGAAGTCTAGCGGCTAGAGGTCTAACCGAAGGTCACAACACTTGGTCCAGTGGTGTAAAATAGGTAAAGGTACTAAGGCATTGACAAAAATTCACACATGTGGGCCATGTTAGAAGACCATGAGGAAATAAGTTGTGTGAAATTATTTCTGAAGAATTGTTAGGCTCTAGGGTAACAACATATGTTTAAATGCGTATAAGAGTTGAAAACTCTTGAAAATTATGTGGCATATTTTGCAGAGATGCCAAATTAGCAATTCACCATAGCTGACTCATGGAGGCATTCAAAGGATATGGACGATTCAGAAACTTTGGAGATGATTCCATCCATATTTTGTGGTTATGTCAACTTTCCTATTCACCATAAGTTGTCTTTAGGGATGGATGAGTCAACCACTAGTTAAGAGCTTAGTGCCTATGATAATGAAAATGATCTCATAGCTTAGTAAATGTGCACAGTAAGGTTGGTGCCATTGGTTTGATGTTGACTCAAAATAATTTTTGGCTTAAGAATATAAAGGACCATAATTGATCAGAGGCTTTGATGGAGTTAGTGGTGGTTATTGAAGGCAGAAGTCTGAGATAGAGAGGACCATGATCTACGGAGGTAGTCATTTTCTCCAAAAGATCCATGCTCAAGCTTTGTTACACGTTGCAACAGAATGGAGAACTATGTGTTGAAGTGCACTCTTAGGTAGTGTGTTTGACTGCAGATGCAGGTGTCGTGTATTAGACGCTACAGTAGGAAGGATATCCATTCCTAAAGGGAAATCTAATCTCTATGTGTAATTAACAAGGAATGGAGAGGCATGTTATTTGTGCAGAAAACATTCATGAGTGGTACTCCTTGAGTGTGCATGTTAACTGAGATTTAACTCTCAATATGGAGAATTACATAGGTTCCTATTCACAAAGTTAATGTAGCTGCAGTGGCTAAATAATCAGACGCAAAAACATGATGGAGTGCTACGTAGGAGTACACTCTCGGGCATTGGAATCAACTGTTGAGAAAACATCAACCATTATGAAATAGAGGAACAAAAAAAATGATTGCAGTTGATCAAATCAGGGATGCAACATTGTTGAAAAAGTGGAGTGGAGAGTTGTTTGTGTGAGTAAGTGTTTTTGAGTGAAGGTAGAATGTGCCTATGCTACAAAGAGAGGTCAAGAGTGTGCCTAAGTAGAGGAAGGTTGTGAGTTTGCATTTGTTGTTGTGAGAGGTTGAGAGGCCTTGTGAAAAGGAAGGGGCTGATAGTTGGGTATATTTTTTCTATTGTAGAATGAGCATTAACCAATATGCTACATGGAATGAGTATAATGGAGATGCAAATAATAAGAAAGCTAAGAATACACATAGTAACTACCATCTAAAATGAGAAGTAAGTTTTATTTTTGAGTGTGTGCTGGAGCCTACATACAGGGAGTTGGTTCTTCCATATTAGTGGGTATCTAAAGAAATCTTGGGGGATGGTGCCTCCTACAGAATTTTTCTTGAAACAAACCCATGAAGTTGGTTCTTTAGTTGGTGCTTTTGATAAGCTTATTAAGTGTACGCAGAAGAAGCGAGTTGGTGCTTCTTCCTAGTGGGTGCTAGCAAAAAATAAATGGGAGTTGGTTCTTCCCGTCTATAGTGTCTCACAAACAAATTTGATGTAATAGAGTAGGAACAAAATTTACATCAAAATAGAAAATTATATTTGGTGATTTTTCTCTTGAAAGGGTTTCCACGTTAAACCTCTATCTCTCATGTGTATGTTGTTCATGGTGTGTGTGTGTTCATGTGTTGATTTTTATTCCCATTGAACACGATTTTTTGTTGGTCACATGAATGTTTTCTGTGTTTTAATCAGAAAATATAAGTTCCCATAAAAAATTTAAAATTAGCCTTAATATTGATTCAACCCCCTGCTTACTACTAACATTGTTTCCAAGAAAAATTTCATACTTGTAGTTATAACAAGCTCAATTTGTTTGGTATCAGTGGCTTTGTGAAAGGAAAATTAATTCTATTGTATATTTGACCATTTTTATAGATGAATTGATAGAACTATATGGTAATATTAATATAAATGTATTCTTTATCCAACTAGTAAATATTCAATAAAGAGTTATGATTACAAAGCACATTCAAATTTTCGAAAGTTGAGTGTCAAGGTAAATAAAAATTTGAAGGATAGTTTGTTATACCTTCTATTGGAACTTTAAAGTAAAGCATCCAACATGAAGTGGATCTTTTGAGCCTAAAAATCTAGAGAAGGATTTAAGTTAGGCAATTCAAACCAAGATTAAAAATATGGATACTAGAAGAGTGGTCACTAACAATTATAGGTAACACCATACACCCTCTTGTATCCTCAATCGACGGGGTTGACACCTTCATAAATGGATGAGAAAATAGTAAAGGGATTTTTTTTATTGTGACAATAAACACAATAATTGTATTAAATTTAGTTATAATAAAATATTCCACATAATTTTTGTAGAGTAAGAAGATCAAGGAATGGAACCATCATAAGAAGTAGAGCTAGAAGAGGCTACTATAACAATAATTTTTTTTTTTCATTTTATTCTCCACAAAATCTTAGGCTAGGAGGATATATCAAAAAAAAAAAAAATAGTGACAATGTTGATTGATTATGGTAATACCCATATTTTCATTATTTACAAATTAAAAAATCCTCAAATGATTTTTATTTATAACATCATAATTTCAAGTAATGATTGCAAATGGATGTACCATAAATTTTTAAATGAAGTGCCATAATACTAAAATTTATATGGGTGAGTATATATTAGATAATCCCATGACCGTGATACAAAGTAGTGGTATTGATTTTGGATTCATGGCCTAATGGTTATAATTATTGGGAATAAGGGTCCCTATTTTCAATGATGTTGTCATGAAATTTTCCTTACAAAGAAACAAAATTGATATTAATGGTATTAAACAGAAACCCTCGATAATGATAAACTATAACACAGTGACCAAACTACTTAGAAAAGGAAATGATTATCTAATTTCATAATTTCTCTCACTGATTTTTCAAACATATATATACTATACTAAAAATGGATCTCTGAAATTTTTAATAAATAATTCCAAGCTATTTGGAGAGATGTTTATGGGTCTTCTACCCACTTGATATCATGACCATGATATTCATTGCAAACATAGAAGTGTATCACATAACGGTATGCATTACAGGTATCCATATGCATATAAACGTGATATTTATCACATGATTCAATAACGTTAGCTGGAAACATCATTTAACCTTGCCAAATTGGTTTTTCTTCATAATGTTGATGGTTATAAAAAAAGATGATCCATGGCATATATTTCTAGATTATAGAAAATTCAAGATAATGACCATGAAATATAAGTTTCCTATTGAACCTATCAATTATTAAATGAATTTCACAGACTATTTTTCTTTAATAAGTTTAATTTATCTTCAAGATATCATCAAACTGTAATGAGGCAAGAAGACATTCTTAAAATGACCTTAAAAATATACGAATGAAATTATGAGGTTTTGGTTATGTCATTTGGAATTATCAGTGCACCTTCAACATTTCAAATATTAATGAGTTCTATTTTAAGAATATTTTTTATTAAAAAAAATTAGTATATTTTTTATGACATACTAATATATAGAAAATATTAAGAATATAATATATACCATGTTGATAGAGTCTTTTAAAACTATTGGATAAGTACATTTAAATCCTTCCAACTATTCCTTTAGGGTTTGATTTGAATACTTGGATCTTATTGCATTTCAGGAAAGTATCAAAGTGGTCTCTAATAAAATTAAATCAATGATGAAATGGATAATCCCCAAAATATTGTGGAAACTTATAGGATTCTTAGGATTGACAACATATTACCATAAGTTAATCAAGTATTATAGCTAAATAAAAACACCTATAAAATGATTATAAAGAGGGAAGAATTTTGTTCGACTCACAAAGAAAACAAATTCGTTGAAAAACATAATAATGTTGTGTATACAACTCTTTTCCTTGCCACAATTGACTTTGCAAAAACAATTGTTGTGGAGTGTGATGAACTATGCCATGGACTTAGTCCAATTTTAATAGAAAACATAATACTCATTTCCTTTTAAGGAAACCAACTTAAAGTAAAGGACTTGGTTAAATTCATTCTTGAAAATAAATGTTACCCATATTACATGTTGTTAAAAAAATTACCCTTACCTAATAGGATGACACTTCAAGGTACAAATAATAATTATAGATTGAACTACTAATTGGAGAAAAAATTATGTTCAAAAAGGAATAAAAAATGGGTTATAAAGATGCTAGATTATCACTTCAAAATTGTATGAAAGAAAGGAAAACAGAATGTGATGGTAGATATAACTTCAAGAAAAGAAGAAGAAAGAAAGTCTTAATTGTTTCCTATTTCTATTAAATAAGAAAGGAAATAATGAAAGCGATTGGAATTCATGTAATATCATTAAAAAACTAAAACATACTCGAAACACAGATGGTAAACTTGTTTAGGAGAATGATATGTTGTGGAAGAAGAAATATGATGGGATGGAAGAAGTAAGCACATAGTGGAAACACGATTAGAATGTATGGAAAATCATTCTATAACTACAAAAAATCCCAACTGGATTAGATAATTTCTTTTAGAAGAATGATAAATTGACATGAATATCACTTATGTTTCTGTAAGAATTCCCAACAAAAACATGAATTTATTTTTGCATTGCACACTTCTCTTATAAGAGAACATTTAGTGTTCTTGAAAACCTACCACACAATCAAGAAGTATATTTTTTGGGAATGCATTAGAACTAATGTTGAAAAGTACGCAATTGAATGTGTGGTTTATGAACGAAATAAGTGACAGAAAATCAAGAACCCAAAATATCATACAACCATTATCTATACCAATTCAATGTTGAGAATAAGTTTCAATAGATTTTATTATATATTTTTATTCAAATTTGATGGAAATAATGTCGTTATGGTAGAGGTAGATCAACTAACAAAGTATGAAACTTTTTCGCTATGTTTCTCACCCTTTTAAAGCAATTCCACTAACAAAAAAAGGATGGAAATGATCCTAAATCAACATAAAATTCCGAAGATTAGTGTAAGTCACAGAAATCCAATTTTCACTGAAATTTTTTAAACGAATGATTTTATTGATTGGGTACTTAATTAACTCACAACTCATCTTATCATCCTAAATCTAGTGGGAAAACTGATATTTATCAATAAATATTTAGAAGGATATCTTTCTTGCTTTGCATACAATAAATAGGAATAATGGGTAAACTGGTTTCCCCTATAGAAATGGTGGTACAACACCTGCTTTCATAATTCATAATAAAACTCCCATTTATAGCATAAAACTTCTTATTAAACCCTATATATATTTGGTTATTACATTTCTATTCTTCTACTGGTAGGCTAGTTAGAACCTTTAGTTCTACCATTTGAGTATAATTGTACCCTTTGTCTCCTATAGACACAGACACACACCCCACGCACATAGACCAAAGAGACTTAGTATTAGGACCTTGTCATCTTGTATTCTATGTTAGATTCATTCTAGAAAGAGGTATCGCCCTTGAAATGGCTTTCATTCGTTTATTTTTTATCTTTTTAAGAAACTTGAATCAATAAAAACTATCCATAAAACATTCCATGTCAATTTATTAATCATTGGAAAATGGTGGTCGTATTGACTGAAAAATAACTCTAAAGATATGAAAAAATATTATAAGAGCACTCAACAAGTGATGATTAAAAGTATCTATTAGAAATACGTTGATGGTGTAAGAAACAATTTATTAGGAAGAGAATGACAACTAAAATTCAATGAGAAGCTTCCCACACAAAATCAGAAAATGAATTTATGTTAATTCACTTAAATAAATCAATGAAGAGATATGTATATTGGGGAGTAGGCGATTAGGAAAATGTTTAACATGCATGAGACCTACATCTTAAATGAGTAGAAAACTTGGAATTATAATGAAAATATTCCTATATTAAATTAAAAATAGACATTAAGAATCATTTTTTTTGTAGGTTTTCATTAAGGTTGTGTTAAACCTGCCTTAGACTATGAATTTTGGATATGAAAAAATGTAATAATTTCCAATAAGAATTTTACATGAAAACATCCTATTAGAAAATTTGACTATTTAGTATTTATATTTTTAAACTTATTTATAAATATATTTGGAATTTCATAATATGTAGCAAAAATTTATAATTTCTCATTAAATATTTTGAAAAGAATCAAAAATAGTTTACAAAATAAAAATCTAGAAAAAAATAAAATTTCCCAATAAAATCTTTTAAGCTACAAGCCAATGGGGAAATATGGGTCCATGATATTATTCAATTTGGGGGATTATCCCTAGGATAAAAAAATAAGAATTAACGAATTAATGTGTGGATTTTGAAAAAAAAAATGCGGACCTTAAATTTAGGAATTATGCGTAGGATAAAAGAGATGAATTAATGAATTATTATGGATTTTGAAAAAGAAATTGTTTTCCTTTGGAACTTAATAACCATTTCGAATAGAGTTACAATAATGATATATCTATTATAAAAAAAAGGAAAGTATTTTTTAATTTTAATTCAATTTTATTTAAAATTAAAAATTTTGATTTTAAATGATGATGATGATATTGTTTAATGTCTACTGAGATTAATCTTTGGTTTATCAGATTTAAAGAAAATAGTTATTTAATTTGATTTAAGATTTTATTCCTATGTTCAAAAAGCTTGGAAAGAAGCTTCTCGAGCTCACTATAATTTTGACATCTTAAAAGGCTAGGAAGGTCAGTGTTGCAACAAAGATTATGAAATTGAGCTCTAATGTGGTTGTACGCGGGGCACTCTAAGAGAAAGTGATTTTCATCCTCGATGTTCATATTCTCACAGAGATGGCAGATCCTTTCTATCCATGGTGTTTTAGGAACTGTCCAACTACCTGTTTCACTATGGAGCTCATGAGAGTTTGTTTTAATCTTGGCTATATTAATTTTCTTCTTTGAGCTAGTTAAAACAGAGGGATACTTTTGATCTTCTAAGCCGGGGTTGATGACCTCCTTATAATACCTTAATTTTCTTTTAGCTGGTAGATCTTTCTCACGACATAATTTTTCTTTGAACTTAGAAGTAACAATTTTTTTAATGTTATTGATGTTTTGCAATGCAACATTCTCATTGATCTCCCAATGGTTTAACCACGCCTTGGTGTCTTTATACCAACCTTGTTTAAGCCTTAGGTGGTTTTGGCTAGAATTTAAAGCTAGCTTAGGAAGTCTATGGTCTCCTATGTTATTGAACTTGTGCTTGTACAATAGAAGCCTAGTCATAGCTAGGCTCTCGATAGGGGAAAGACCCACTTCTATAAGGAGAATAGTATAGGGTGTATTGCTTTTAATTTTAAGGTTATACGTTATAAAACGCTTCTGGATTTGCTCAATATTTCTCCAGGATTCTCTAGAGATGTTGCAATCCCAAACCTCACATCCCGATAAGATAACATGAGTAACTAAAGTTTCAAAGAGGAACTTCTTTATATCCCACATTACGAGATTTTTCGTTTTACAATTATTTTCAAGACCAAAATAGTCTCTCCACCCCACATTAATCCTCTTTTGAATGCTATAGTTCCAATTGAGCTTGTGATGAATATCAATTCCTAGGTACTTGTAAGAAGACACTTCCTCCAAGTTACTATTGTCATACATAAAAGTAAGCGTAAGTGTCCTTCTTGGATTTGATAATCATAAATTTTGTTTTGTCAGTGTTAACAGTCATATCCATGGTAGAGCAGAAATCCTTAAGAAGTCTAAGTTGCTTATCAAGATCAGATGGGCATCTCGCGAGAAGAACAATATCGTTAGCATAGAGAAGAAGGATGATGACTATCCCAGCTAAGATCATGCCAGTACATCCTGCTTCCTCTAAACAACCTTTTATCTTGTCGATGTAAATGCCAAAGAGGGTAGGGGAGAGGAGGCAACCTTGTTTAACTTCGATATTACACTTAATATCTTTTGACCACCCCTCATTGCTCTTTAACTTGGCAATTACATTCTCATATAAACTTATAATGGCCGCTCTTAACTTGAAAGGAACATTTACCTCAAATAATCTATTCCATAGGTTATTTATAGGAACCGTATCGAAAGCCTTTCTAAAGTCCACAAAGCAACAAAAGAGATTGGATTTATCATTGCGGCATTCTTCCGCAATGCATAATGAGGTGGTCTGTTTTTTAGTGTTGCCTTCTAAAACCCGCTTTCCCTTTAGCTCGCTTGCCTTCACTTTCAAACCAAATGCTCAAATTCTTTTCCAAAATACTACCATATAACTTGGCTAAGAGAGAGCTGATCATAATTGTTCGATAATTAGAGGGGTTATTTGTATCCCCACTTTTAAGAATAGGGATAATGAGGCTCTGAGTCCATGTTTTAGGGAACCCTTGCTTGTCCGCTTCGCTAAAAAGCTTGTGGACGTGGGGGATGAGGACAGGACCTCCAATTTTTAAGATTTCTACCTAGTAACCTTGAATTTCTTTAGCTTTCCCATTTCCCAGGTGTTTAACCCCAAAATCAATGTCTTCTAATGAGAAAACTTCTTTCGTTGTGAGCAGGGTTTCAAAATCTCTAGCATTTGGAGATTCATAAAGCTTTTTAAGGAAGGAATTCTAGTCGTGTAAAGAAATTTTATTTTTATCCTTAGTTTTCCTAGTCAGAATCTGCCTCCAAAATTTCTTAGGAGCCACCTTAGAGAGGTGTAAGATATTCTATTGTCTTTTACGAATACATTTTCTTTTTTTCCTTTTAGTTAGGGCTTTGTAGATTTTTATCTTGTTAATTTTGAGAGATTCATCAACAGATTCCTTAATTGTTCTCCTCGCACTTTTACAATCCTTGTCATACCATGGGTTGGTTTTGCTATTTCTTTTGTTACTTGAGACTTCAATTGAGAACTTGTTAATAGAATATGAGAGGGTTGTAGTAAAATTATGATAGAGGTCATCTATGTTGTCTATATTAGATAAAGGAAGAAAAATAGTTTTTAATTCATTTAGAAAGAGATCGTTTTTATTTCTATCAAATATTAAGTTCTTTTGACTATAAGGATTATCTTCTATGGGATCTCTATGCATGAAAAAATTGAGAGTTATGAGTAAAGGCCTATGATCAAAGTCATGCTCGTGGTCGTCTGAGATGTCAAAATTTATTATTCCGTTGTATAAAGGGAGATCGGAAATAACATAGTCTAACATAGTCTACCACGCTCCTGCCAAGCCCATGGATGTAGGTCATCTTGCTAGAATTGGGCCACTTCTTTAGACCGTTGCAAATTATGAGATCCTGAGCACTACAGAGCTTGACTAGCTCCAACCCAAACAAATTATCCTCGAGGTCTTTAGAGCTCCTTTTGTATCGGCTAGACAGAGTAAGGTCTTCGTCTAACCAAAGAGGATTGGGGTTGGAATGATTTCTTAGAAGAATAGTTTGGTTGCTTGAAGTTCGAGCATTAAAGTCACCCATTAAAAATATATTACCTTCATTCCTTAGGCTAGAAATATCATTTTCTAAACCATTTTAAGGACTATTTTTATCTAGATTCTTTTCTTATAGGAGATATAATTAATGGGGGGAAATAACAGATTTCTATGTAGGTTTTTTTTATCATTAATGTCAGTAATATCAATCCAACTATATTGGTTGTAAGGGTCATTTTTATAAATCCTAACATGGTGGGAGATGTTCTTCTTAATGTAGCAAGCTATGCCCCCAATTCCTCCACTTGAGGAATTCTTGTTCCAGGTAGACCATAGTGCAAAGCCATCTATGTTAGAGACCTTAGATTCTTAGTGCTCCCAAGTTTCAACAAGCAATATAATATCAACATCATTTGAGATCCAACTTAACTTGGGGCCTTTGTTCTATGAAAAGCCTTAACAGTTCCAAGAAAGAATTTGGAACATGTTGAATTGCTCTTTATTACTATCTTTTTTATTTTTATCTCGAATAACCGCTTTTCTATTTAACTTTTAAAATAAGAAAAAAATATAATTTTAAAGAATGAAATCTTTAATAAATCAATTTGTTGAAAAAAAAATATGTTTTAAAATAATTATATATAAACATTCAAAAGAACCTCCCAAAATATAGTTAAACAATTAGGAAAAACTTCTTTCTAAAAGGTATTTTTCTCATTTCGAGGAGTGTTATTGCCACTGATCAATTCATTACTTAGCCTCCCAAGTCGATGAGTTTCTCTACAGATATTATAAGGTTGTTATGGAGGGGCGACAGTTTCAGGGAAGGCGTACAATAGTTTAGTGGTTATAAATGCATACATACAGCTCTGGAGGTGGTGGAAATACATCGTCCGTGGTAGGGGTGGTGAGGTTGTATCCTCTCCCTCCCTTACAATGGTTTTCTTAGAGCGAGTTTCTTTGAAATCTCAGTTTCTTGGGGTACAAAGTGTGGTTTTGAGAAGTTGGCGTCTTATTTAGGAAGACACAGCGAGGTCTTAGTTTTTTATATGGCCTAGATGGTGCTCTGTTTTGGTATGGACACACATGAGTTTAGATGATCGGACACTATTATTACTTAGAGGCTTCTATGTTTGGTGTGGTTGGCCTATGGAGTTACAATTGTTGTAGGAGTTGAAGTCTTGGTTATGGGCACAATATTGTTATGACTCTATAGGTGTTCATCTTATGTACATTTTTAAGTCTGGAAATTTTCATCTCCACCAATTTTATATTCTATATTCTTTTCATGGCTTTTGGGCTTTCATAGATTTTCTATTAATCATTTTCGCTTTCCTTATTATTTCTGGGTAGAAATTTTAGTATTATCTTGAAAACTGTTATCGCTGTAGCCCACACACATCTCTATGCAAAAATAATATTGGTTTGTTCTTATTAATAGAATTTTTGAAGCAGCTTGAAAAAATACTTATTTAAAAAATATCATACAAATAAATAATTTAATATAACAATTCTAAATAGTATTACAGTATAAATAATATTACACTCTATATTTAGCTTTTTAGTATTATAATTTAATATTTTTGTATTATTCAAAGAAATTTTTTAGATTTATTATTAAATATATATATTTAATTTTGTAATAAAAAATATAATAATAATATTTTTTATTTTAAATTCAACATGTTAATAATAAAATTTACATGATTTCATATTTTTTTACAAATACAATATTATATATTTTATATGAAAAATATATGTATACTATCAATATAAATAACATGAAATTGTTTGCATTAAATAGAAAATATTCTATTCCTTTCTCCTAACTACTCCAAATAACTCTATATATAAAATAAAATTATATATATATATATATTACAATCCAGAAAAATTAATTATGAAACCTAAAAATTATTTATTTCTTAGATGCTCAAAGGTATGACTTCGTTATGATTATCGATCTTTCGTACCTATTGTACATGTATGATTCGATTGTTAAATTTTATTTAACGTCTAAATTATACGCATGGAATTGGATATGTAAAAAATTGCGGATTATATACACACGGAATTGGTGATGTAAAAAATTGGGAATTATAATCATGTATACATGTAAATGAAAAACCAAAAAACATGAAAATAAAAAACACCGAGTAGTATATGATAAAACAGTATGATTATTTAAACGTTTCTATAGATCCTAATAATGTGTCTGAGTGCAGTTTAGTTTATTATATAAGAACAGTAAAATATAGTGACAGTATAGTATGTTATAATTATTATTATATAAATATAGTAAAATATATACACAAGACAGTATAGTATAGTATGTTTTAAGTATTATTATTACTAGTCTACATTATTATTAATATGAAAATTATTTCAACTTTAATAATAAGACACCTCTAGACTGAGCCTTTCATCTCAACCTATTAAGTCAATTAATAAATATATTCTACTTTATCATACACCAGGTTAAAAAAATATGTGAAACCTTTAAAAAAATTATAACTTATTAGTAACGCATAATAACAATTTAAAAATGAGAGCCTGGATTTTCTTTTGACACTGCAGACACCCCGACACTGTACTCGGACAAACCTGTAGACTGAAAATTAAGATGTACATATCTTAATCACTATGCGAGTTACAAGTGACTGTTATTAGCGAAAAAAATGTCCCATTCCACGGCCGGAAAGTTGTCCTATTATCACAGCATGTGCATCACCAGTTTGATAGGCACCAAATTCCTAAAATGTCAAGTTAATGTCCTACATACAGTCACATCATTTCAATAATGCAGTATAATTAAATCATGGCTGCGAATATCCCTGGTTGAAGATACCGACAGGATCTGTGTTTTCTTCACACCCGAGAGAGTCACAAGCCTTGGGAAATTCGCCGAACCGTTCCCTTTCTATACCCGTCGCAGAAGATCAAGTCAATTACAATGGTTGTGTTTTAGACAGAATTGTTGACATGGTGGCCGTGATTCCGCTTCAGTGTTGAAGCCACAGAACGAGCCCAGAGCTTCAGATGTTCTTTCATATCCACATCTCCTGCATTTGGATTTGGCAGTTCCCAGTTTTCCACGGGCGATTCTTGAAACCCTAAACCCTTGGTGCTACTTTCATGGTGGGCTAATCGTTTCAATCGAGGAAGAAGAGTCAGTAGTTGCGGGGTCAACTGGTCATTTCTGAACTCGAAACCAAGCTCCATAAGGCCTTCTAGCTCTTGTAATTCTCGATCCACTCTACGTTTGGGGTCTCTCTGGTTCTCCTTCTGCGTCAGCTGCTTGCGTCTCGAAACAGTCTCTAACTTTGGCATAGAGTTTGGTTGAGGCATGTGGAGGCACATGTGTGCAGCTGAGGATCTACCTTGCCTTCTCTCAAGAAGCGAAGCAGGGCGCTGCCCTGTAATCCCAGCTGCTGAATCGCTCATGTTAGGATTTGATAACTTGATGAAACGAGAGGAGCGTCGAAATTTTTCTCTGACCGAAGAGGAGCAGTAAATGAAACTTTTATAATCAGTGGATGGGTGTGGGCCAATGCCTACTATGTCAAGCACAACTGTCAACTAAAATATGAAAGAGTAATGTGAAAAGGGGACGGCTGTTGTCGTGCTACGAGTTAATCTCGTGGTTAAAGTGGAGTTTGGGTGGCATTCAAAATTTAGAGGTTTCTAATCTGTCGTTTCGTAGGTCACCGGACAGGCCCCAGGCTGGAACCGAGTGACGTACGTTTTTACAGCTAAATTTAATGTTATATAAGTGTGGAACATGGATAAACCTGAGCGACAAGCGAAGAAAAATGAAAGAAAGCTGGCGGGCGCAATGAGCCCCAGTGACGTACGTTTTTACACTTAAATTTAATGTCAGTGGGGATAATTATTTCTTGGGCCAGAGGATATTAAATGTGATTGTGCAGATTTTGCCCACCGTTATATAAAAAAAAAATAATGCTGAAAATAAAAAGCAAAATTATAAATATATTTAAAATATAAATCTGTGCTCACTCAAAAAAATTTATGACGTATTTTCATATTTTTTTTATTTATCATTTAAAAACTATGTATAATGTATTTCGTTAATATTTTACTGTGAATATTAAAATAAGTTTTTTATACCAATTATATTTTATTTTAACATAATCTTAAAATATGGTTGAATTAAATAAAATCACACATAAACATTCATGTTTTATATTTTTTATATTTTTTATAAAACATAAATATATTTAATGTTGTTCATTTATTACAAAACTAATCGATGATGTAGGGTAATTATATATAATCATTTTTTTAATGTAATTTTAAATGTATTACAAATTATGTTGGTCACACTTACTAAATGTAATGTGTTTAATGAGTTTGAATCTATAAAGAGATCTTCACCTAATAATTATAGGAAAAAACTTTGTCGACTTTTTTCTAACCAACAAGTGTGGTTCATCTTCACTACAAGATGAAAGATCAAATCATGTTATCAATCTTAAATAGATGAAGATAAAGGTTAACTAGTAGTTGGAATATAACAACTAGTTTGACTTAAAAGCAAAAATAATAATTTTTATTTAAATTTAATTTAATTTAATTATATTTATTATTATTTAATAGTTCAATTTAGTTTCAAATTATAATATTTTTATTAAAACTAAATAATCAATCATTCTTAGTCAAAAGTTCTAAAGGAGAAATTGATTATTTGTTTTATGTTATACCTTTGTTAATAATACATATTAATTTAAACATTATTACTATTAGGAAGTGAAAAATAAAATAAGATTAATTATGCAGATTGAATAAGGGAATGTGGCTTAGATTAAATAATTAATTTGAATTAATTATAATAAAATAATAAACACCTAGAAATATAGGGTATGGATCCAACACCTGTCAATACTCCAAGCATCATCTCTATTAAAGTCGATCAGCCTTAGTTGACTGGACTCTTTCCAATCTCTAAAGCCCCCTTTAACTTACAGTGATGAAAATGGTCAGTATTGACAATGGCGTAATGCCTTAGCATCTTCAATGCAAATGTGATGGTTAGTCTTTTCTGCATGCTCCGCTAAAGGAGAGGAGCGAGACCTTCCATGTTTTATGTCAGCTACATGCTCACATATCCTTTGATTTATCGATCGACCAGTTTCACCAATGTATTGAATCCCATAGGAGCAAAGAATGATGTAAACGTTTTTCCCATCACAGGGTCCTTCACCGATTTTAGAGAGCTATGAATAGTGTTAAGGGGATTGAAAGTTGAATAGAGCTTATGCTTCTTTAGGATCCTAACGATCTTATATGTGGTTTCTTCAATAAACAAAAGGTGCATTCCAAAGAACCCTTCATTGGGATCTTTTTTGTTCTTAGAACCTTTTTCTGGTTTTAAAAAATTTCTAAGGGCCTCAAACCTATTATAACCATTCTTAATAAAGACATTCAAGAATTTGAACCCACTTTTAAATGAAAATTTCAAAAGATTCTAACATTTTAAGAAATAGTAATATACAAGCCATATATTTTGTAGAGATACAAAAATGGTCCACAAGTCAAAAACAAGGTCACCAATAATCATTTCAAAAAGACCCAAAATGAGTTTTGTTATCCCTTAGAAATAGGCAAAATGAGTTATGTTATTGAATGATCATAGCTCTATAAATCAAACATTTGAGATTTCAATGTCTAACCCTACAATAGATCCATTTTTTAATCAGATTATAAATACATGCATTTTATAAAAATAATCTATCACAAGCCCGTCAACACTAAAGAAACTACATCAAAGTTTTCAACTAAGAAAATAGCTATTTCACTCATACAAACAAGAAAAGTCAAATCTATTATTCTTATTGGCAACTATAAAATCGATCAAATTGATTACCCTAACTAATAATTTAATGTTTTATATAATGGACTAATAGCTTATGAGAGTGTGCATGCCATATGAATCTCAACCATTAAGATTCAAGCTTTAATATTTATACTTAAGTGTGCACAATGTATAATCTCATGATGTGGATGTAAAAAACAAAGCTCAACACATTTTAAAATTTATATAAATGTTATCAATCAAGTGCACATTGTGAAATAAAATTTATATAAATGTTATCAATCAAGTGCACATTGTGAAATAAAGAAAATAATGATAAATACTTATAAATATTTGGAAAATTTAAATTTATTTAAATTTGTAATAAAATAAGATTGTTAAATTTAATTTCTAATAAAATAAGATTTTTAAATTATGAAGAAATCTTTGGGTAATAATCACATTATCAAGAACAAAGTCGACGATTAGTTGTAATAATTTAATAATTAAAAATCAAAACGGGTAGTTTGAAAATTAAAATCAATAGTTAAAAAATAAAAAATAAAAAATAAAATAAATAAAATAAATAAATAAAAAATAAAAAACAAAAATAAAAATAAAATAAAATAAATATAAAATAGAATAAAAATAGTTCTATTAATTTAATAATTTAATTACAAAATGAAACGGCTACTTTGAATATTCAAATTAATATTTTAATTATAAATAAAAATTATTATAATATATAACAAATGTAATTTTGTAATTTAATCGTTAATTGATTATTTTATTATAAATATATATTATTATAATGTAATTCTCTCTCTCTCTCTCTCTCCTATCGGCTAGTAAGATATTGAAATAAAAAGATTAATTATAAAAATTATTTAGGTCAATTTAATAATAAAATTTTATATAAAACAATTTTTATTTTATTTTTATTAATAACGATAATGATTATTCATAAGGTAAATACCATTTTATTTTTATTATATCGTAAAAAAATAAATAATAATAAATAAATAAATAAAAATAAATTAAATTAAATATATATATATATATATATATATATTAAGAATATAAGGCAGGGATCCAACACCTGCTTATATTCCAACCTACATTTCTATTGAGATTTAGGGGCCTTTTTTCAATTTCAAGGGTCTCTCTTAACTTACGATGATGAAAATGATCAATTCTGGCTAAGACCTTATCCTCTTCAATGCAGATATGATGGTTAGTTTTTTCCACATGTTCAGCTAGGGCAGAGGTGCGGGACCTGCCATGTTTAATGTCAGCTGCATGTTCACAAATCCTTTGGCTAATGGACCTACCCGTTTCACCAATGTAAGGCGTTCCACAGGAACAAGGAATAAGATAGACGCCTTTTCCATCCCTAGGGTTCATAGGATCTTTAACCGAGTTAAGAGAGCTATGAATCGTGTTAAGGGGTTTGAAGGAAGAGGAAACCCTATGCTTCCTAAGAATTCTAGCAATCCTATCAGTGGTACCCTGAATGAAAGGAAGCCTTACATTGCATGACCATTGATTAGGATTCTTATTTTTAACCAAGGAACCTCTTTCAGCTTTAAGAAAAGCTTTAAGTCCTTGTGACTTACTATAACCATTAGAACAAAAAACATTAGGGAGATGGGTCTTTTCTCCCTCAAGGTGAGACTCATCAGAGATTCTCAATGCCCTAGTGGCTAAGGTGTTGAGGACGCCTAACTTTTGGGCAGGGAAATGATGCGAATCAGCCCGAAGATATTGTTCAGTATGGGTTTTTTTACGAAAAACCTGATGAGAGAAAGAACCATCTTCTTTCCTACAAATAAGAACATCAAGGAAAGGAAGGCTCCCATCCACCTCATAATCCATGGTAAAATTTTATGGAGGAAGATTGACTATTAAGATGAACAAAGAATCGATCAAGCTCTTCCTTACCATGAGGCCAGACCACACAAGTATCATCTACAAACCTTTTCCAAAGCTTTGGTTGGTGGAGAGCAGAGCAAAGAGCCTTGAACTCAAAATCTTCCATAAAGAGATTAGCAACAACCGGAAAAATATATTAAATTAATTTATATATTTCAAAATATATTTAAGTGAAAATTTTCACAAAATAAAAATAAACTTACTATTAATTACGTAATCAAATAAAGAAAAAAAAAGCAAAAAAATTAGTGAAACATTTTTTAAGCTATTTAAAATAATAGAAAAATGTTCTATGCCAATCCCAATCAAATTCCAAGCCCCAAAAAACACATAAAACAGTTAAACTTCATAACCATCATAAAAATAATCGAAATCAATCATCTTAATAAAAATAATCGTAATAAATCATCTTCCTCCGTAGAAATGTTCTATCTCAGTCAATTAAACAATTAAGAGAAGGTGCGAGCAATCTTCGGAACATCTTCACGTAGGTCAACAGGGTTTAGGTCAATGTAGGTGGCCAACATTTCTACGCCGATATCAGAATGGAAATTTTGGGCTTCTGCATAATCCATCAAAAAGAATAGCAGAGTATAAATTAGCAAAATTGAAACGGGTATTCTAATGATGTTATAATTTGTCTTCAAAATAACGGAAATTCTAATTTAGATTTTGAATTTTTTTAGAAATTTTTGTTATAATTGTAGGGTTTCAAAATTTTTTGACTATCCTCAAGATACTATTTGCTGAGTACATTTGCACCGTAGAAAAAGTTATTCAAACCTTGCACTTCAAAATTTTCTCAAAATATTTGCCATGGCAACAAAATCGTGACCTCCGTAGACAAAGCCAAATTGAAATATATTGGATGTAATAATGGGGGGAAATATCTAGAATGCATCTACAGGGTATATGCACAGTAAAATTATAACGGCCGAATCTTCGAATCTTATCCTAGAACCTTCTACATCAAATTACATAAATAGCTTTACTGTATTGTATTTTGATTCTCCATTAACGGGTCCTCTGATTGTTATGGATAATATGACGGAGGATCCCATAACTGCTGAATCTCCAAATCTTATCTTAGAACCTGCAAACCAGGTTATAGAAATATGTTTACTGTATTGTTTCTTGATCTTCCATTAACGGACTTCCTTGATTGGAATGGTCAACATGACCGAGGATGACAGTCAATTAATAGAAAAGGGTCTGAGGGGATTCAGTGTTTGAAGTGATTGCGTAGAATTTTCCTTTCACGACTTTTCCAAAGTTTCGATGTGGACATATTAATAAAATTGATCAACTTTGTGTCTAACAAAACTTACGGGAACATGTGTACTGCGCCACCCTCCTGTCTATCATAACTTACGGAAGCTTCTGTACGCCGTGGGTCCAATTCCCTCTATTTGGTTGCTTTTCGCGATGTTTTATAAGTAAAAGTTTACCAAAAAGCAATGCCGTTCTATTTCTGGTTCGTACTTGACAATATATTTTCCATGGAAAGCGAGATTGGTGGTAAATTTGGGATTGTACAAACCTAGGGAGATTTGTGTTTAAAGTGAGATTGTACAAATTTACATATGTTTTATGCACTTTCGTTAGAGGCTTGATTTAGTGAACATTTTCTTTAAGTTGGCTTAAATGATTTAGTCGACGGAGATGATTTTGTATGTTTTGGGATGGATTTGGTGAAATGATTATTATTATTGATATTATAATCTTTTATTGTTTAAGTTGCAGTTTTTGATGTATAAATGGATTTAGGCATTGTGGAAAATTTGTGAAACATTTACTCAACAATTTTTGATTGGAATTTAGAAAATGAAGTATTCAAAATTGGTAGATTCCATAACTTAAAAGTACAATTTTCTTAATTATTTACTCAAATTCAAGGAAAATTAATTATATTTTATTTCATTAAATTGGATTAATCTTTTATACACTATATATATTCTACAATAATGTTCATATTATATATTTTAACTATGTTTCATTTCATTTCATTGGATTAATCTTTTATACATTATATATTCTACAGTAGTGTTCATATTATATATTTTACAATAGTGTTAATGTGTTATTCAAAGTATATGCACAATGGCTAAAGGTTTGATCCATGCACCACTTTATGTTTTAAGACTAATGTTTTATAGATTATGTATTTTGCAATGTTGTCTATTAGTCATTATTCTTATTCTATTGGCAATGGCTACAATTTGATCCATACATCATTCTATGTATTCACAAATTTTTATTGGAATTTAGAAAAAATTCCCGAAATATTCAAAATGTGTAGATTCCATAACTTAAAAGTACAATTTTCTTAATTATTTACTCAAATTCAAGGAAAATTAACTATGTTTCATTTCATTAAATTGGATTATTTTTTTATACACTATATATATTCTACAATAATGTTCATATTATATATTTTAACTATGTTTCATTTCATTTCATTGGATTAATCTTTTATACATTATATATTCTACAAGAGTATTGATATTATATATTTTACAATAGTGTTAATCGGTTATTCAAAGTATATGCACCATGGCTAAAGGTTTGATCCATGCACCACTTTATGTTTTAAGACTAATGTTTTATAGATTATGTATTTTGCAATGTTGTTCATTAGTCGTTATTCTTATTCTATTGGCAATGGCTACAGTTTGATCCATACATCATTTTATGTTTTAACATTATGAAACAAAATTGCATAGTGATTTTTCCCAAACATTCTATGTTAATTCTCTAACAAAATATTTTAGGGTGCACACTACTCATACATAACTCAAACATGTGTCATGTAAACATAACACAATGCTAAGCAACACAACTCTATGCAAGACAATGCCATATTAATAAATTTATGCATATCATCTGACATGGTTTCCTTTCCATTAAATTATAGTGGGTGTTCTCTCATTAGAGAAATTTTGATGTAAAAAATGGGCCTCAAAACAAAAATGTACAACAAAAATCAAGTTTATATGAACTAATAGGATTCAATATGACGATATCATTCATGGGGATAATGTAATAGCCCTGGTAAAAATTCCATGTAATAAAGTTAACATAATAACCATGGTTGATGGGACACTTATTCCAAGCTTAATGTTGGGGAAAAAATCCTAGTGTGCGTGTTTACATGGTTTATTATGGCTAAGGAAATTGTCAAATGTTATGGCTAAAGCATTAAATAGGAAAACAATATTTTTGACACATTTATTTATGAAAACAATGGAAATTGGGAGAAAATAGAGATGAAAGGTCATAGGTTGCATGTGAGGAAGAAAATGAAGGAAAATTAATGGAAAATAAATAGAATAGAGGTCTCTTCTATAAAAAGGCTTCTGAGGATCAGTTGATACCTATTTTCAATGTATTTTTTGAGCTCTCTCATTACTCTCTCTCTCTCTCTCTCTCTCATACTCTTGGATACTTAGAGTTTTCTTGGACCACTCTTGGAGAGTGTGGATACTTGGTAATTTGGAGCAAGAAGCAAAGGAACAAAAGGAAAGCGCAAGTGGACATCGGGATCAGCTTGTACAACGAGATTTGATTATAGGTACCAAGTTTCATGTATGTCTTCCTCACTATTTTTGGCATGCATGGGTGTGCATGTGGATTTTCCTAGCCTTGCATTTCATAGAAAACCATGGTATTTTGGGTTTATTCCCATTGATTTTTTTCTGATTGGTTCTCATGATTCCTTTAGTTGTGGGTTGAGTTATTAGTTCCTTGAAGCCTTGGTTGCACAAATGCTCTGGAATCTCAGTGAATAATTATGGGGTGAGTTACTAGTCCTAGAGGCCTTGGTTGGAAAAATGATTTGGAAGCCCTAGGTGGGTCGAGTTACTAGTCCTGGAAGCCCTGGTTGGAAAAATTCTCTAGAAGCCCTGTAACAATTGGGGTTGAGTTACTAGTCCTCGAAGCCCTGGTTGGAACAAACACTTTGGAGCCCTGGAAAAACTTGGATAAAGATCAATCGGTGATGGTTACTGATGTACGAATGTGTGGTGGAATCACTGGTTTGGGGTTGAGATGGTTTGGTCTATGGAGCGCTGGTTTGGTGTTAATTGATGTGTTTGATAAAGTCCCATATTCATGCTTGAACTATGGAATGAGGGTGATTGGATGAAGTGAGACTTGGCTCAGCCAATCTATAGTTTGGTGGAAGTTGGAAGTCCCATCTCTAGTTGGGATTTACATTCAGTAATGAAGAACTCATTCCTCTAGTATTCAGCATGAAAATGTGTTGGTTATTGTATGGATTCATTTTTTGTTATATCCATTGTCTTTATGATCTTAATATGCTGGTTGTAAGCATGTCTTTGATAAGTGATGATGTATGGTTCTATCTATATTTTTACCAGTAAATGAATGCATGTTTCTATGGTCAAATAAATTTTATTATAGCTTACAATGTATGGGAGAAATGCTTCTTAGCCACTCTCATATTTGTAAGATACCCCCATGTTTAAATTTATTATTTATACTTTTAGATACAATGTTTGTGACATGTTTGACGAAATTCTTGTTATGGTTGGGTGGGTTCGGATGAGTTCCTGATGATGTGAATGCTTCCAAAATTTTTTTTAATGTTATTTAGCCTCTCCTGAAGTTACAAGAAGTTATAGGAAGTGACCTGGGCTAAAGGGTTGAAAATGTGGCATGAATCTCGGAGCTGCAAGCACAGTATTGACCTTTTGGCACCCTAACCATTGCCTTGACAAGGAAATTTCATAGCTAAGGGTATATAATCACTCCCTTACACTTACATGCCAACAACTAAGCCTCAAATGGGTTAAAAATCAATTCCCCCTCAGGGAACAGTGCCCTGGAAGGTTGGATTTCCTCTTGGGGATGTCAATGATGTAGTGTAAGGTATGCTTGTTATGTTTCTATCAGTTCCACTTCCTCAAAGTCATCTAGGAGGTTGAGTATGATATTGGTAGCATCTCGTAACATGTTTACCTCGGTTAGCTAATTACTTTGGTAGATGTGGGAAGAGGGTGTTAGAGAGTGGTATCAGAGCATGGTTCAACTCTCAGACTAGATTGGTAGTGTGTTGATCATGTTTTTCTATTGTTTTCTTATGTGTTCTTATACCTATGGTTTATGTCTTTGTTGAATTCGTGTTGTTTTTTCCATGGTGGTAGTGGTGTTACCATGGATGGGTTAATGATGATGTTGTCAACATGTCTTCATGTGTGTATGACTGATTACGTATGGTTCATGTTGGTGCAATGTGCATGCGCATTGCTTACACATCGTTACATCTTGTATATGCACTTCTTGTGTATAAGAGGTCACATATTGGCCACGCTTGTGTAATGCCTGTGCATGGTTGCTTGTGTGATGTTATATGTTGAACATGCATTAGTCATTGAGGCTTGGTTACATGTCGCTTATGCTTGTGTATGATCTATTCTTGTGGCGATGTGGTCATGTTGTATTGATATGGTTATGCATTAGGTCATGTTGTGTAAATAGTATGGTTATTGATCCATGAATGGACTCCAACTGGAATGATGATTATGCACTAGCATACAATGTGGTATGAGTTTATATGCTATTATAATTATGTATATACATGTATTTCCCTAATTGGTTGATCTTGTAGGATGTATCCTCCCCAAATTACACTAAGGTATGTTGGTTTATTTATGAATTGTCTTATATGACATATTTTACATTCCTGGAAGAAATAAAAGATGAATAACTACAAATATTCTCCCTATGAGTCATATGAGCAGCATGGTGTTGGGCATTCACCTAATTTTGCAGATACATTAAGAAGATTAAAGGAATAAATAAAGAGTTTCACAGTAGACGATGATAAACTCATACATGCACATGAAAATCAAGCAAATATTAATGCATACATCCTTCAAAGTTTGTCAAAGTTGGAGAAAGAGGGGCCACTTTGGATCAATTATGGGTAGGAGGATGGGACCAATGAAGCATATGGAAAAAGGTCTCCTGGTGGTGACAGTTCAGATAGGGATGACATGGTTAAAGATGGCCGATTGTTGGACACTCCAGATAGGAGAGGTGACAGACATAGGTATTGTTCTATTTATGGTTTAGGTAGCCATCAAGATAGTCATCAGTGTCATCCTTATAAGAGGAGTGACAGGGGATATTTGCTGGATGAGTTTAAAAAGGAAAAACCACCTACATTTGACGGAGAAATGAAGAAACCATAGGATGTGGAGGCATGGTTTCTTTGCATGAAGAAATTTTTAAGATTACATGATTACTCAGAAAATATGAAAGCTAGGATAACTACATTCAACCTTAAAGGTAGAGTAGACATTTGGTGGAAAGATGTGAAGAATGTCAAAGATATTTCTAAGGATGAGTTGACTTGGAGTGAGTTCAGAAGGCTATTTTGGAAGACATCTCTATCAGAGAGATATTGCAATGACATAGAAAAGTATTTTTATTAGCTAAAGATGGGTTCCATGAAAGGCGGGGAGTACACTAGCAGGTTATTGGAGTTGTTGCGATATGTGCCTTGCCTCAAGGAGGAGAAGGTAAATATTTAGAGATTTATTAGCGATTTTTCGATTTCATTTAGAGATATGATTGAGTTTTATGAGCCTAGATAATTAGAGGAGGCCATCTATAAACTCAAGCATTCTTATGAACAATCAAATTACAAATTAGAAACTAAAATGGATTGGAGAGGTAACGATGATAATAAAGGAAAATGGGACGAGAAGAGAACAATGCCTCAAGGTACAGGTAACAAGGAGAAGGTTTACCCACCTAAGAAGTTCAATACATCTCGTAGAGGACAGGGATTTTAATCTGAGAAGAAGAATAAGGATGACTGCTGGAAGCCTATACAATGTTGGACTTGTGGAAAAGATCATCATAGGAGAGATTGTCCACAACATCAGGGTGGCATGCCACAGATCTATAGTGCGCATGAGGCACAACCAGTAGGATATGTTGGGCATAACATTCCTCATATTTATGCAGTTGTGGATAACATGAAGGCAAGTCATGTAAAGTTGGAGAAATTCTTGTTGATGCTCGATGTTATCTTCCACTGCTTGAACCTTAGAATTTTCTCTTAAATATGATGTGATGGATGGTGGATGATATCTATAAAGTGCCATAAATGGGGTCATTTTTGCTGCAGTATGGAAGGAAGTGAATTATACCACCATTCAGCGAGAGGTAACCACATGACCCATTATGTCTGCTTATCAGATACAAAACAACGAAGATATCCTTCCAAAAATTTATTCACTATCTTAATTTGACCATAAGAATGAGAATGATAAGATGAGCTATGAGCTAGTTGAGTATATAAATAAGAAAATAATTCCGTCTAGAAATTTCCAGTAAAAATGGGATCTCTATCACTTACAATAATCTTTTGGTTTCCATGTAGTTTTTGAATTGTTTCCATAAATGCAATAGAAACTGTACTTTCCTTAAATGGATGAGATAATGCAAAAAAGTTTGCATACTTGGTAAGTCTATCAACTACCACCATGATGACACTCTTTCCTTTCGACTTAGGTAAACCTGTGATAAAATCCATTGAAATCTCCTCCCAATGTTGACTTTGAATGGATAAAGGTTGTAGAAGACCCGGGGTCTTAATTGTCTCAACTCTATTTTGTTGGCAAACCAAATACTCCGCCACAAACTTTTGAATATCAGATTTAAGGTCATCCTAAAAAAATTCTTTCTTCACCTTGTGGTAAGTTTTTAAGAATCCTTAGTGTCCTCCTAAAGGAGAAGTGTGAAATTCCAAAAAAAAAAATTGTTTTAGTTTGGAATTCTCACAAATATACAAGTGATATTTCTACCATGAGGAGTCATTTTTACAACTAAATGTATTAGATGTACTAGGATCTTGTTGCAACTTTTGAATGAGTGTCCACAATTCTTCGTCCTTCTTCCATTCATCCCTTACTTTGGTTATCTAATCTGGTTGGATAATAGAAATGGAACAAAGCAATTCTTCCACCTCTTCATCCTTTCTTGAGAATGCATCTGCGACAACATTTACCTTCCCTTTTTTGTAGATGATTTCAAAGTCATAACCCAACATCTTTGTGACCCATTTTTGCTGCTATTCTGAACATAGTCTTTGTTCAAAAAATTATTTAAGACTATCATGATAAATTTTTACCTTGAAGTGTCTTCCCATTAGGTATGGTTGACATTTCTTTAGTGCATGTAGTATTGCCAACATTTCCTTCTCATAAATAGCTTCCTGTAAATACTTTCCTTTGATTGCACAAATTTCAAAAGCAGTGGGTCTTCCTTCTTACATTAAAACAACACCAATTCCATTTCCCGAGACATAAGATTCCATAATAAAGGTTTTTGTGAAGTCTAGCGTAGCTAAGGATGGTGCTAGGCACATTTCCTCTTTAAGATGTTCAAAGGCCTTAGTTGCTTCAACAGTCCACGAAAATGCATATGTTTTCAATAATCTTGTTAGAGGTGCTGCTATTCTCCCATCATTATTAACAAACTTGTGATAATACCCTGTTAACTCAAGAAATCCTCGCAACTGCTTGATGGTTGTGGGGAATTTCCTTTCCTTAATGGATTTCATTTTTTTAGGGTCTACCTTAACACCCTCATGAGATACAATATGACCTAGATATTCCACCTCTTGTACTCCAAAGAAACATTTGGATGTTTTTTCATATAATTGTTTCTCCTCCAATAGTTTGAGCACCCTGTCCACATATTGAACATGGTCCTTCCAAGACCTATTGTAGATTAGTATATCATCAAAAAATACTAGCACTAATTTTCTAAGGAAGTGTTTGAAAATGGAATTCATCAGCCCTTGAAATGTAGAAGGTGCATTGGTAAGGCCAAAAGGCATGACCAAAAATTCATAATGACCCTCATGAGTTTGAAATGTTGTTTTCGAAATATCTTTCATCTTCATTCTAATTTTATGATATCCTGAACGAATATCCAGCTTGGTAAAATAAATTGATCCATGTAATTCATCCAATAATTCATCAATCACAGGAATGGGAAATTAATCTTTAATAATGAGCTTATTGAGCTCCCTATAATACACACACATGCGCCATGATCAATCCTTCTTGTGCACCAATATTACTCGAGCAGAGAAAGAACTTTGACTAGGTTCAATTATACCAACATTTAACATTTCTATAATCATATGTTCAATTTCGCTCTTTTGGACAAAAGGATATCTGTAAGGCTTGATGTTTGGAGGAACACTTACTGGAATCAAATGAATAGAATTGTCATGATCATGAATACATGGGATTCCTTTGCGAGTTACAAACACCTTAGAATGATTGTCTAATACTTTTTGTAGATCTGGAGAAATTGATGTTTTTGGTGTTGGAACTCCTAGTGAGCATAATTGTGAAATTACGCCTTGTTCTTATTTCTTCATAAGCTTTGTCATGACATTAGAGCTTATTATATTTCTCGACTTCCTTGAGATACCCCATAGTTTTACTTCCTTTCCTTCTAAATTTTTTTTCAAGAAAAGTTCTTGAAAATTAAAAGATACCGTCCCCAAAGATTGTAACCATTGTACTCCTAGTACAACATCAGCACCTCCCATTGGAATGGAAATCATTGGAGTATTCAATACATATTCCCCCATGGTTAGCTTGATATTATGAAATTTTCCAGAGAAATTTATAGTTCCTCCATTTGCAACCGCCGCTTGACATTCTATTCCTAGGTATAGGAAACAATTCAATTCCTTGGCTACCTTAAAATGAATAAAATTATGGGTACTACCTGAATCAATCAACACTATTACCTTTCTCTTCTCGATATGTCCTTCTATCTTGAAAGTTTGATGAGTGGTAATACCTGCCAATGCATTACACGATATGGTCAGACTCATTTATTTTTTTTCTAGGGTTGGTTCGTGGTGTATATCCTCTTATTTCGAAGTTTCTTGTTCATTTTCCTCCTTCTCTTCACAATCTATGTAAAATAATTTCTTCTTAGCACACTTATGACCTTTAGTGTATTTGCTATCACAAATGTATCAAAGCCCTTTTTCTCTTTTTTCTTCCAATTTTTGTGGTGTCAAACTTGTAGGTTGTGGAATTCTAGGAATAGCAATACTTCCATCTTTATATATGTGAGTGGTAGGCTTCCTTGTCGCCATAATTTCACATTCAATTTTTATTGCCAATCTGAATGCCTTCTCCAATGAATTGGGTTCCAAAATGTGAAATTCATGTTGGATGTTATCCTTTAAAGTCATTGTTTCCTCCTTCGGCTCTGAAATTAATACACAAGAAACTAAAGTCTGTGTACTTCCTTCCATTGTTTACAGAATTCCAATCTGATGCTCATAAAGAGACTTATGACGATTTTCCCACAGTCACCTCTTTGAAATGAAATTCGAGAGCCTGAACAAACCCTAACTTCCATAGATCATATCTCTGAAACTATTTCGAACCAAGATCTAAAATTTATACAGGAAGTTCCTTTAGATTTTGGCTTCACTATGTAAAAATTCAGCTTTTGAACCTTTGTAGAAAAAAAAATTATAGTGCAAATTCCACAATTACCTGTTTTAGGTGAAATTCAAGAGCTTAAAAAAACCATAACTTCCATAGATCATATCTTTGAAAATATTGCGAACCAAGATCTGAAATGTTTACACGACGTTCCTCAGGATTTTAGCTTCGCTCTGTAAAAATTTCACCTTCTTAACCTTCGTAGAAAAAACGTTATGGTGAAAATTCTATGGTGACCTATTTGGAGCAGCAAAACCGTAGAATCCAAAGCTCTGATACCAAATGTTACGAGACAACTCCAAAAATAGGAGAAAAGAGAGATCAATGCCCTAGAAATCAGCAACTTTGAGGGGGAAACCTCTAATACATTACAAAAATGAAAACTTCTTGGATGATACAAATGAAAACACCTCCTTCAATATATAGGAGTCCACGGGATCACAATATAATCCTAGTTGAAGTAACAATAATAATGTAAGGGCACAATAATAACAATATTGGGGTTACAAGGGTACAACAATAACACTAAGGGGGTTACACTAACAACAATAAGGGACTATACTAGTAATATAGGGACCTAACATTAGGCCATGGAATTGGTCCAATTTTAATGGAAAATGTAATACTCCTTTCCTTTTAAACAAACCAACTTAAAGGAAAGGACTTGTTTGAACTCATTATTTGAAAAGAAATGTTAACAATATTACATGTTGTTAAAAAAATTACCCTTACTTAATAGGATGACACTTTGAGGTAAAAATAATCATTATAGATTGAACTACTTGTTGGAGAAAAAATTATGTTCAAAAGAGAATAAAAAATGTGTTATAAAGATGCTAGATTATGAATTCAAAATTGTATGCAAGAAAGGAAAAAATAATGTGATGGTAGGTATAACTTTAAGGAAAGAATAAGAAAGAAATACTTAATTATTTCTTATTTATATTAAATAAGCAAGGACATAATGAAAGTGATTGGAAATCATCTAAGATCATTTAACAACTAGAATATACCCCAAGCACAGATGGTAAATTTGTTTAGAAGAATAATATGTTGTGGAAGAATAAATATGATGGGATGGAAGAAGTAAGCACATAGTGGAAGCAAGATTAGAAGGTATGCAAGGTCATTCAATAACTACAAAAAAATACCAAGTGGATTACATAATTTCTTTTAGAAGAATGATCGATTTTGATATGAATATCACCTATATTTATATAAGAATTCCTAACAAAAACATGAATTTATTTTTGCATTGCAAACTTCTCTTATAAGAGAACATTTAATGTTCTTGAAGACGTACCACACAATCAAGAAGGATATTTTTTGGGAATGTATTAGAACTAATGTTGAAAAGTATGCAATTGAATGTGTGCTTTATGAATGAAGTAAGATACATACAATCAAGAATCCAAAATACCATAAAACCGTTATTTATACCAAGTCAATGTTGAGAAGAAATTTCAATAGATTCTATTATAGATAGATTTGTATTCAAATATGATGGAAGGAATGTCATCATGGTAGAGATAGATCAACTGACAAAGTATGCCGTTTTTTTTCTATGTTTCTCACCCTTTTAAAGCAAGTCCACTAACAAAACAATGGATGGAAATAATCCAAAAACAACGTCAAATTCCAATGATTAGTGTAACTGATAGAAATCCAATTTTTGCAGGAATTTTTTTAACAAAATTATTTTATTTTTTGGGTACTTAATTGACTCACAACTCATCTTATCGTCCTAAATCTTGTGGGAAAACTAGTATTTATTAGTAAATGTTTAGAAGGATATATTTCTTGCTTTGCATACAATAAATAGGCATAATGGGTAAAGTGGTTTCCCCTAGAATAATGGTGGTACAACACCTCTAATAATTCATCAAAAAAATTCCTATTTATAGCATAAAACCTTTTATTAAGCCCTATTTATATTGGGTTATTACATTTCTAGTCTTCTACCAATAGGCTAGTTAGAACCTTTAGTTCTACAATTTGAGTATAATTGTACACTTTGTCTCCTACATACATAGACACACATCACACACACATAGACCAAAAAGACCTGGTATTACGACCTTGTCATCTTGTCTTCTATGTTAGATTCATTGTAGAAAGAGGTATCACTCTTGAAATGGCTTGCATTAATTTATTTTTTATCCTTTTTAAGAAACTTGAATCATTACAAAACCATCCATAAAACATTCCATATCAATTTATTAATCATTGGAAAATGGTGGTGGAAGTAATGATTGAAAAATCACTCTAAATATATGAAAAAATATTATAAAACCCCTTAGCAAGTGATGATTAAAAGTAGATATTAAAAATATGTTGATGGCGTAAGAAACATTTTCTTATGAAGAGAATGACAACTAAACTACAATGAGAAGCTTCCCATGCAAAATCAGAAAATGAACTTATGTTAATTCACTTAAATAAAACAATCAAGAGATATGTATATTAGGGAGTAGGCCATTAGGAAAATGTTTAACATGCATGAGCTATATCTTCAATGAGTAGAAAACTTGGAATTATGATAGAAAGATTCTTACATTGAATTAAAAATCGATATTAAGAATCACTTTGTAGGTTTTCATTAAGGTTGTGTTAAACATGCCTAAGACCATGAAATTCGGATCTGAAAAGATGCAATAATTTCCAATAAGAAATTTATATGAAAACATCCTATAAGAAAATCCAAAATTTGATTACTTAGTATTTTTATTTTTAAAGTTATTTATAAGTAAATTTTGAATTTCATAATATCTAGCAAAATTTTATAATTTTTCATTTAATATCTTGAAAAAAAATTCAAAAATATTTAAAAAAAAAAAGAGAAATCATATATTAATGGAAAAATTAAAATTTCCAAATAAAATCGTTAAGCTACAACCCAATGTGGAAAGATGGGTCCATGATAATATTCAATTTTGGGGATTATCCCTAGTATCAAAAGATAAGAATTAATGTATGGATTTTGAAAAAAATGGTTTTACCTAGGACCTTAATTTTTGGAATTATGCTTAGGATAAAAGAGATGAATTAATGAATTAATATGGATTTTGAAAAAGAAAATGTTTTCCTTAGGACTAAATAACCATTTCGAATAGGAGTTATAATAATGCTATGCATATTAAAAATATAGGGAAGAATTCTTTATAATTTTAATTTTAATTCAATTCTAGTTAAAATTTTAATTTTAGTTTTAAATAAATATTTTTAAATATAATATATAAAAAAATTATTTTTAAATTTAAATTTAAATTTTTTATATTTGATTTTTAAAATTGGAAAAAAATCTAATTTTCAAGAATGAAATATTTAATAAATCAAAATTGTGACAAAAATATGTTTTAAATTAATATATATAAAGATTAAAAAAAAACCTCCAAAAATATAGTGAAACAATTAGGCAAAACTTATTTCTAAAAGATATTTTTCTCATTTCGATGGGGTATTATTGCCAGTGATCAATGCATTCCTTAGCCTCCCCAGTCGGTGAGTTTCTCTACAGATATTGTAAGGTTTTTATGGAGAGGCGATAGTTTGAGGCAAGGCATTGGAATGCGTGCAATAGTTTTAGTGGTTATAAATGAGCACATATGGCTTTAGGGGTGGTGGATATACATCATCCGTGGGAGGGGTGGTGAGGTTGTATCCTCTCTCTCCCTTACAATGGTTCACTTAGAGTGAGTTTCTTTGAAATCTCTATTTCTTGGGGTACACAAGGTGGTTTTGAGAAGTTGGCATCTTATTTGGGAAGACTCAGTGGGGTCTTAGTCTTTTATGTGGGCCTAATTGGTGCTATGTTTTGGTATGGACAAACATGCATTTAGATGGTGGGATAATCTATTATTTAGAGGCTTCTATATTTGGTGTTTTTGGCTTATGGACGTACAATTGTTGTAGGGGTTGATGTTTTGGTTATGGGCACAATATTGCTATGTCTGGAGGTCTTCATCATGTTAATATTAGGTATATTTTATGTATATTTTTAAGTCTGGAAATTATCATATTCACCCATTTCATCTTAATGTAATATTCTTCTCATTTATTTATGGCTTTTGGGCTGTCATGAATCTTTTATTAGTCATTATAGCTTTCCTTATTATAAGGCTGCAGACTTCATGAGGTGTGTTCGGGGAATGGGCCCACCCAACGGGCATTTGGATGGTGTCCAGGTGTTGTGCGACATTATGGGCAGATTTTTGCACTGTAATCGCATGAGCGCGGGCATGTAGCGATGGGCAAGCACAGGGGTGTGGCGCACATAGTCGGTGGTGTCATTGGAAATGTGACGTTACAAGTGAAACTTCGCACTATAGTCGAGTTATAAACTAATGTGTTGGGTGTTTTGCGTTCGACGTATTGAAGTGTGACCGACGTTACACCATATTGCGGACAACTGAACTAGGGCGTCGGATGGGTCGGATCGAGTCCACCGAGTGACCCACGACTATAACATAGAAGGTATAAGTAAATGCGTGCTAATGGTTTTTGGAAGTCATCCATGGATCATCCAAGAATTCAATAATGAGTTCGAGAATTTGAGCGAAGGATAAGCATTGGATAGAGTCGAGGCTTCACCAACATCTCATTGGTGAACGTCATCACCAAGGTAGAAGGATAAATGAATTTGAGGAAGAGCTAAGGGTGTCAAGGTGTAGTTGTGAACGTAAACGCAGAGGCGCGGGTTGAGTCAGGCGGAAAGTGTAGAGATGCATACGAAATAGTGCCACAAGGCTTCCGCACTACATTTCATGTCAGGCAAGGCATCCGCAGCGGAATGAATGTCATTTTAGGAGGCGTTCTGAAGCAACCAGTGAATGTATTGGCGTTATCATGCGAAAGTGTCTTAATGTCGAGCTATCCCAAATACGGGAAGTGATGTTCACGTATTTTTTCATTGCAGAGTCCGAACTCACAGGCAAGAGGAGAGGGTATAGTGAACTTGAGGTGACCTGAAGGTCAAGGTGTCAGTTGTAATTGTGAAAAAATTTCAAGCTCAACGTTACAACGTCCATGATGTAAATGACTATTTTTGCTAGTTTGATGATTGTTAAGTATTCTTAAGCTTGAACAAAAGGTAAAATTTCCTTCCCAAAGAGGAAAAGGGATTTTGATAGATTGGATTGTATTTTATATACTTTTATGAAACATAATATCGGGCAGACTTATAATCAGGGAGTTTCCCCTCCCTTCAATGTTATAGGCTTCATGTGGATTTGATATTGATGTTTATGCTATTTCAATTCTGCATAATAAAACTTTGATAGTTTAAATAAAAAGGTGTTGTGTAAGGCGTAGTTCACATACTTGGGTATTATGAAAAGAAAAAGTACAGTGGTGCCACACCCATCTATAGTGTGGTTGAAAGACTACCAAGGTATAGGGGTGTGATGGATGGTATTAGAGCCTACCATTTTTGGGGCTTTTATACTAAAGCAAGCAAGGACAACACATAGGTTGAAGCTTAATCTTGATTAAGAAAGTATGGATACTAATGCAGGGTTGAGTTTGGTACTATAGAGTTGAGCAAAGGTGTGACCGAAGTCATGGCTGAAGCTGAATTGATGAAGAAATAAAGTTTGAAGGCTCAAGTTGGACTTTAGAACATGATAGGGCATTGGAAGGATACAAGGTAGAAATATCACAAGACTCTTGTGCAAGTGTCTGAACACTTGGAACACATTGGAGATGGGTTGATGGGGATGCGGAAATATTTGGATGGACTATCTGGACAAACTGCTAAAATTTAGAAGCTTGACATGGAGATACAACAAGGTGAACAAAGGCTTCAAGAAATCTTTATTGAAAGGGCTCACTTGAAGGAAATAAGCACCATGTTGCAGGCTAAAGTTAAGGACATTGAATATGAGATCGAGAGGGACTTCCTTGATCCAAAACCTATTGGTTTGAAGAAAGAAAATGCACATGATGGCACACCTGGAAAATAAGAATACCACGCTATGATGATTGGTGCAATTCAATTGGAAGGAGTCAATCTATGTCAGATTGGGGCAGTTAAGCAGCATTTGAAGAGGAAGGAGCTTGAGGAAACTCAAGCAGACCCAGGATCAGATTGTTCTATGGAGTCTCATGAGAAGAAATATGTGAAAAGGATTGTCAGGTCAAAGCCGAGTTCGAAAGACATGTTGGAAGAAGAAACGTTGAAGAATATTTTGGATATAAGACGCAAGACAAGAAGAAGGGATGATGATGAAAGTTCCTTGGACTTGAGATTTGTGTCTACAACCATGCATGTAAATAATTTATTTGCTTTGATAGACATGGGGGCTACTCATAGCTTCCTAAGTTGAAAGGCAACTTCATCTCTTAGGAAGAAGAAGGGTGGCATGGAGAAAGAGTTGAGTGGTTTCAAGGCAGTTGATTTGGGAATGAAAGCAGTGGCTAGTGTTATGAAAGACACACATGTGAGAGTAGTTTCATGGTTTGGAAAGATGTACTTAAGAGTCATTGACATGGATGATCATGCTAAGGTGTTGGGGCGAGACTTTCTGGTTGTAGCACAAGCCATACCAATGGTGAAACGAGACATTCTCTTAATTCTTGATGATGGAAAAACTATGATGGTTCCTATGACAAGAAAAATCCATTTGGGGTATCAACCAAGAATGGATTCATTGATCCTATATGAGAGGGACCCTGATATGGACCATAATGATATGGGGCATTGGGAACTCGGATCTCTGGCTCAAACAACAAAGGAACAACACATGTTTGATTTAGTTGGGAGAGACCTCAAAGAAAGAAATAAAAGAGTGAATATGAATTCACTTCTTAAGCATGTAGCAGAGAAATATACTCATGATCTTCACCAGGATGATGGGAAGAAGGACACTTATTTGGAGATGGGACCAGGGAAAGATTATGTAGGTAGAGATGCAGCTGGCATTGTGGAATATTGCATATATGCTATAGGCATATATGAATTTTAATTAAAAAATGATGATGTTGTCAAGGGACGATGATGCTTTGGAGTGGTGGAGGATGTAAGGCCCAAGGCTTCATGAGGCTTGTTCGGGGTAACGGACGCACCCACCGGGCGTTTGGATGGTCTTCGGGCATTGTGCGATATTAGGGCACATTGTCACACTGTAACCACATGGGTGAGGGCGTCTAGCGATGGGAGAGCACGAGCGGGCGTTATAGCGGGTGCGTCGCACATAGCCGGTTGTGTCGTTGGAAATGCGAAGTTATAATAAAAACGTCGTACTGTAGCCGAGTCATAAAATCGACATTTTAGGCACTGGGAGGATGACGTATTTGAGTGTGGTCGGTGTTACGCCATATTGCAGACAACTAAACGAGGGCATCAGACAGGTCGACTCGGGTCTACAAAGTGACCCATGACCATAACACAATACGTATAAGTAAATGTGTGCAGATGGTTTTTAGAAGTCATCCACGGATCATCCAATAATTCAATAACGAGTTCGAGGAGCATTCGAGCGAAGGAGAAGCATTGGATAGAGCCGAGGCTTCACCAACATCTTCTTGGTGAATGCCATTGCCAAGGTGGAAGGAAAAATGCATCTGCGAATAGAGCCGAGGGCGTCTGGGTGTAGTTGTGAACGTAAACGCAGAGGCGCGGGTCATGTCGGGCGGCAAGTGTAGCGGCATGTGTGGAAGAGTGTTGCAGGGCGTCCACACTACATGGCGGGTTGGGTAGAGTGTCCGTAGCGGCCTAAACATCAGTTCAAGAGGCATTCTGAAGTGCCCAGTGAACGGATTTTGATGCGATGAAGTGCAACAAGTGCGTCTTGACGTGATGGAGCTAACCCAATTGTTGGGAAGTGATTTGGACACACGGTGTGCTTGGGGCAGAGTCTGAACTCATGGGCAGTAGGTGACCCGAGTGACCTGGCAGCAAGGTACTTGGGCAAAAGTGTGCATAAATTTCCCAAGGCTGAATTCAATGATGTAAATGACTGTTTTGGCTAGTTTGATGATTTTCAAGTATTTTTAAGCTTGAACAGAAGGTAAACTTGCCTTGCCAAGGAGTAAAAGGGATTTTGTTGGATTAGATTTTATTTTATATACTTTTATGAAACATAATATCGGGCAGAATTATAATAAGGGCGCTGCCTCTCCCTTCAATGTTATGGGCTTCATGTGGATTTGATATTGATGTTTATGCGGTTTTAATTCCACATAAGAACACTATGGCAGTTTAAATAAAAAGGTGTTGTGTAAGGCATAGTTCACATACTTAAGTATTACGAAAATAAAAAGTACAGTGGTGCCGCACCCGTCTATATCGTGGTTGAAAGACTACCAAGATATAGGGGCGTGACACTTATTATTTCTGGGTAAAATTTTTAGTGTTATGTTGAAAACTGTTATGACTATAGCCCACACACATCTCGATGCAAAAATAATATTTCTTTGATCTGATTAATAAAAATTTTAAAGCAGCTTAAAAAAATACTCATTTAAAAAATATCATTATTTAGATAGGAATAATTTAATATAATAACTATAATATTATTACATTCTATATTTACCTTTTAGTAATATAATTTAATATTTTTGTATTATTCAAATAAGACTTTTATAATTATTATTAAATATATATTTAATTATGTAATAAAAAATATAAAAATATTTTTTTTTTTTTCAAATTTCACATTTTAATAATAAATTTTATATAATTTGATAGTTTTTTACAACTACAATATTATATATTATTTATGAAGAATATGGGTATACTATCAATATAATTAACATCGAATTGAATTTAGTCAACATAAAAATAAATTTAAATAACATGGAATTCAATTTAAATAAGAAATATTCTATTCCCTTCTCCCAACTACTCCTCGCGCACACATATATATATATAATTCCTAAAAATTTAACTATGAAACTTAAAAATTATTCATTTCTTAGATAGTCAAAGGTATAGAAATTAATTATTTCATAGACGCTCAATGATATGACTTCGTTATGATTATCGATCTTTCATAACTATTGACATGTATGATTCGATTGTTAAATTTTATTTAACATCTAAATTATACACACGGAATTGTTAATTATACACATGGAAGGATATGTAAAAAATTGCGGATTATATACA
Source organism: Pinus albicaulis (assembly GCA_034641835.2). Taxonomy (NCBI): domain Eukaryota; kingdom Viridiplantae; phylum Streptophyta; class Pinopsida; order Pinales; family Pinaceae; genus Pinus; species Pinus albicaulis. The sequence goes on along the minus strand of CM076572.1, from coordinate 157,586,396 downwards.
CATGGCATTGGTGATGTAATAAATTGGGGATTATAATCATGTATACATGTAAATGAAAAACCAAAAAACATGAAAATAAAAAACACCGAGTAGTATATGATAAGACAGTATGATTATTTAAACGTTTCTATAGATCCTAATAATGCCTGAGTGCAGTTTAGTTTATTATATAAGAATAGTAAAATATAGTGACAATATAGTCTAGTATGTTCTAAGTATTATTATATAAAAATAAAATATATACAAGATAGTATAGTATGTATTATTATTTATTATTATAGATTTATTTTAAATTTGGATTTAATATGACTGGAGAGATTTAACATGTAAATTTTGTTATGAGTTAGTTATGAGTATTTTATTTTAGATAATACAAGTAAAATTTCAACTTTAATAGAATGAAACTCTCACGTCAACTAACCTCTTAACTGAATTAATAAATATATTTTACTTAATCACCTCTTAACTCAATTACTAAATATATTTTATTTTATCTTAAAAAATATGTAAAACATTAAAAAAAAAATTATAACTTATTTGTAACGCATAATAACAATTTAAAAATGAGAGCCTGGATTTTCTTCACTGTACTTGTACAAACATGTAGCCTAGAAAATTAAGATGTACATATGTTAAGCACTATGCAAGTTACAAGTGACTGTTATTAGCGAAACCCATTACACGGCGGGAAAGATGTCCGATTATCAAAGCATGTGCATCACCAAACAAGAGTTTGATAGACACCCAAATTTCCTAAAATGTAAAGTTAATGTCCTACATACAGTCCCATCATTTCAACAATGCAGTATAATTATATCATGGCTGCGAATATCCCTGGTTGAAAATACCAACAGGATCTGAGTTTTCTTAATGCGGAGAGAGTCAGAAGCCTCGGGAAATTCCCCGAACCGTTCCCTTTCTATACCAGTCGCAGAAGATCAAGTGAATTACAATGGTTGTGTTTTAGACAGAATTATTGACATGCTGGTCGTGATTCCGCTTCAGTGTTGAAGCTACAGAACGAGCCCAGAGCTTCAGATGTTCTTTCATATCCACATCTGCTGCATTTGGGTCTGGCAGTTCCCACTTTTCCAAAGGCGATTCTTGAAACCCTAAACCCTTGGTGCTATTTTCATGGTCGGCTAATCGCTTCAATCCAGGAAGAAGACTCAGTAGTCGGGGGGTCAACTGGTCCTTTCTGAACTCGAAACCAAGCTCCATAAGACCTTTCAGCTCTTGTAATTCTAGATCCACTCTACTTTTGGAGGCTCTCTTGTTCTCCTTCTGCCTCAGCTGCTTGCGACTCGAGACAGTCTCTAACTTTGGCAGAGAGTTTGGTTGAGGCATGTGGAGGCACATGTGTTCAGCTGAGGACCTGCCTTGCCTTCTCTCAAGAAGCGAAGCAGGGCGCTGCCCTGTAATCCCAAGTGCTGAATCGCTCATGTTAGGATTTGATAACTCTTCCCGGACCGAAGAGGAGCAGTAAATGAAACTTTTATAAGCAGTGGATGGGTGTGGGCCAGTGCCTACTATATCGACAACAACTGTCTACTAAAATATGAAAGAGTAATGTGAAAAGGGGACGGCTGTTGTCCTACGAGTTAATCTTGTGGTTAAAGTGGAGATTGGGTGGCATTCAAAATTTAGAGGTTTCTAATCTTTCGTTTGGTAGGTCACCCGACAGACCCCAGGCTGTAACCGAGTGACGTACGTTTTTACAGTTAAATTTAATGTCATATCAATGCGGAATATGGATAAACCTGAGGGACAAGCAAAGAAAAATGAAAGAAAGCTAAATTTAATGTCATATCAGTGCGGAATATGGATAAACCTGAGGGACAAGCAAAGAAAAATGAAAGAAAGCTGGGTGGCGCCTGGATCCGGGAGCCTTATTTCCACTATGGCAGTGGAAATAAGGCTACCATAAGGCTCGCCCCTGGATCTCAGTGACGTACGTTTTTTCACTTAATTTGAATGTAATGTCAGTGTGGAACATTGATAACCCTGAGCGACGATGAAAGGCACAATTATAACTGTATTTATGGTATAAATCTGTGCGCACTTTCAAAAAAATTTATGATGTATTTTCATATTTATTTATATTTATCATTTAAATGTTACGTATAATATGTACTTTGTTAATATTTTAGTGGAATATTAACATAAGTCTTTTTATGCAAACTATATTTTACTTTTAATTGAATGTTAAAAAATAGTTTAAATAAATAAAATTAGATATAAAACTGGTTCCAAACATATCCATAAAATATGTTGATGTGTCATTATTATTGAAAAAATTTCAATTCAAATTATGAATCACACAAGCTAAATTTCAGATATAAACATTCATGTTTTATATTATTTATAAAATATATTTGATGATATTCATTTACTATAAAACTATTCAATGATTTGAGATAATCCTATATAATTATTATTTTATTATTATTATTATTATTATTGTTGTTATTATTATATAATTTTAAATGTTTTATAAATTATGTTGGTCAAACCCACAAAATGTAATTTGTTTAAAGCGTTTGAAAGTGAACCTATAAAGAGAGATCTTCACATGATAATTTTATAGGAAAAAACTCCATCTTCGTCTTCGCATTTGGTTCATCTTCACTACAAGATGAGAGATCATGACATCAATCATCAACCTTAAATAGATGAAAAGAAAGGTTAACTAGCCCTTGTAACATAACAACTAAATTAACTTAAAAAGAAAAATATTACTTTTTTAGATACAAAGCTCGGAATCTCCATAGTTTTCATTTTTTGGTCTACATTTCGAGTCTAAATCAAGACTCATCTTGCTTTTTATTTTAATTTATTTTAATTTCATTAAATTATTTTTATTATTTTTATAATTTAATTTAGTTTCAAATTATTATATTTTTATTAAAATCTAATAATCAATCATTATTAGTCAAATGGTGTAAAGGAAAAATTTATTATTTGTTTTATATTATATCTTTGTTAATAATACATATTAATTTAGAGTTTATTACTATTAGGGAGTCCAGAATAAAATAAGATCAATTATGCAAATTGAATAAGGGAAGTGGCTTAGATTAAGTAATTAATTTGAAATAATTATAGTAAAATAATTAATACCTAGGAATAAACGTAGTCTAAAAACTCAAATTATGAGATTATGAAAAATTCCAGCACAAATTTCTAAAAAAATCGGTTACGAGTATCAAATTTCAAGGTTTTGGGTGCACGAAGGGTTTTTGATGGTGCTCAATCCATTTCGACCATAAAAAAAATGATTGAAACACTACAAATACTTGATTTTTTGAATTTTTTTTACCAAATTCCAACAAAAAACTGTCCTCTAGGCCATTTTGTTGCATCGGTAGACAACTCCTCTAGGAATATAGGGCATGGATCCAACACCTACTAATACGTTAACAATTGTTTCTATTAAGGTTGACCAGTCTTTTTTTCAATCTCTAAAGCCTCCCTTAACTTACGATGATGAAAATGGTCAGTACTAGAAATGAACTTAGCATCTTTAAAGTATATGTGATGGTTAGTATCTTTTGCATGCTCCGTTAAAGCAGAGGAGCAGGACCTTCCATGTTTTATGTCGGTTCCATGTTCACATATCCTTTGACTTATCGATCGGCCAATTTCACCAATATATAGTCCCACAGGAGCAAGGAATGATGTAAACACCTTTCCCATCTCTGGGGTTCAGAGGGTCGTTCACCAATTTTAGAGAGCTCTGAATAGTGTTAAGGTAATTGAAAGCTGAAGAAACCTTATGCTTCTTTAGGATCCTAGTGATCTTATCCATGGTCCCTTGAATAAACAAAAGGTGCACTCTAAAGAACCATTCATGTAGAAATTAAACAAGATGCATGTATATTACCAGACTCTCCTGATCTAACAAATTAATCTTATGTTAAATACATAATCCTTCCACTTAATTCTTTGCGGAAATTAAATCACCAATTCCAAAACACATATGAAGCAAATCAATCACACATAACAAGAATGTTTTACTAGGAAAGCTTAAAGCTAAAAAACCCCAACTATCATATATTATGTATATAAATGGAGCATGCAACAATCTCATACAAAGCTTAGTACATCAAGCTCTCAGTACAATCATCAATCATCACAAACTGTCATGCAAAAATTTGCATATCTATGCACCAATTTCTTGCCTCCTGACAACCTGCCTCCATTGCATAATCCCTATTGAAGAAGATCCCTGAATGAATTCGATCTTGCTTGCCTTGACTACACAATCCTCATTGGCAACTACAATGTCTGTGTAGATGCATTGAATGCATCACTATAGTCACAACAGATATTCCATCTAACCCTTTCACCTATCTCTCCACTGGGTCTCCACTAGAACTAACATGCAAGTAGTTAACTACTGTATTTGCTCAGTTTCAAGTGAGTCTCTAGTTATGAATTAATTAAATAATTTATTCACGGAACTCTCACTAGTGTATCTTTAGTTAGAACTAGATACAACTAGCACAACTGAGTTAAACTCACTTAACTGAGTTAAACTAAATAGAAACTCACATAAATACTCTTCCAACTCTATCACAACTTTCCACTATCAGTTATAACTGAGTCCTCCATGCATGAGTCACCAACCACCCTAGGAATTACATAATTCCTTCAACCCACTGATGTGCCACACTTGTTCACTGAAATAAAGTGCTCCAAGAGAATGAGTTGATATTTAGAGTCTGATTATTATTAAGGGCTAACAATAATTGACATGCATATATTTTTAGATTAGCGATCTATAAATAGACTTTGCCCAATATTCTAAAAATAGAAATTCATCCAAAGATAGAATTTTCTCAACCATCTAGAATCAACATCCTGCTAACTTTAGAATATGCTCACCATTATAAAAATAGACATACACCTAAAAATATCCTGCGAGCCCCACTTAGTGAAGGTGCTTAATTTTCACTAAGCTCATCATCTTGTTGAATCTGAACACTCCCTCTCAACAATATAGGGATTATCCTTCACCTCGATCCTATCTCTATGGTATTCAAATTTTCTTCTAGTGAGTGCCTTCATCAGAATATCTGCATCCTGATCTTCCGTAGGAATGTACTGAAGCAACATGATCTTCCGCTGCACACAATCTATGATATGATGATACTAGATATCTATATGCTTAGATCTATCGTGAAACATAAGATTAATTGAGATTTTAATGCAACTCTGATTATCACAATGAATCATTGTAGCATCTAAATGAGAACCGAATAAACCAACCAGGATCTTCCTCATCCAGATAGCCTCACATGCAACTTAACTTGCTGCCATGTATTCCGCTTCCACTGAACTAAGTGCCACGGATCGTTGTTTCCTACTGTACCAAGAAACGGTTGTAGATCTAATACTGAAAACCCCTCCTGATGTGCTCTCTCTATCCATTGGGTTGCCCACTTAATCTGCATCCATGAAGCCATGCAAATTCACCTCATCCATTTGTATGTACCATAAGCCATACTCAGATGTGCCCCTGAGATATCTTAAGACATGCTTACCTGCCTTTCAAAAGAGCTTGGTAGGCTAAACCATCGCTTGACTAAGCTGGTTCACCACATAGCATATGTTCGGTCTTGTATTAACTAAATACATGAGTGAACCCACGAACTATCAATAGACAATAGCATCCACTACCTCTGCCGATTTAACATCCTCTTTCCTCCAATTTCATGGAAGAGGAGTATACATGGGCTTGAAATACTTGCATGCGAAACTTACCAAGTATCTCCCGAGCATACTTACCTTGAGACACAAACAGTTCACCTTCTCGCTGCCATATTTCCAATCCAAGGCAATAATGGAGGAGGCCCAAATCCTTCATCTCAAACTCCTTTGCAAGATCCTCCTTGCATTAGTGTATCAACTGCTCATTACCCGTTAGTATTAAATCATCAACATAAATAACAATGATTAAAATATTACCCTCCACCACAATTTGGTATAGGTTTGCATCCGCCTCACTCTTGGTGAAGCCAAGTCTAGTGGAATAGTTGTCTATCCATGTGTACCAAGCACAGGGTGCTTACTTTAGCCCATACAATGCTCTTTTGAGTCTGCACACATGCGACTCGCTACTGAAGATCTCAAATCATTCAGGCTTCTCAATGTACACTTCTTCCTCAATGATCTCATTAAGGAATGCAATCTTCACATCCATCTGATGAATGTTCCAACCCATCTCCACTAAGAGAGAAAGGATGGTCCTTATGGAATAACACAGTGCGATAGGTGCAAAGGTTTCTTCATAATAAATCCCCTCGATCTGTGAGAAGTCCTAGGCAACAAATCTTTCCTTATACTTCTCGATGCTCCCATCAGCATCTTTGTTTACCTTGTAGATCCATCTTGAACGTGCCACTGATTTACCAAATGGCCTTGGAACAATCTCCCAAGCATTGTTTCTGACAATGGAATCATACTTCTCCACCATGGCATCTACCCATGTGTGCTCCTGTGCTACTTCCTCAAAGGAAGATGGCTATGTCATGATACACTTGTTGATGAGAGCGATGTATCCAATGAATCGGTCAGGCGATTGTCTCTGTCTGTGCTTTGATGTAGGGACTGCTACATTTTGTGCCACATAAAGCTTCAGCCTTTCAGCTTGTATGGTACGCCTTCTACGAGTTCTAATGTTTGGCTCTGCGTGAGTAGACTCCTCCACTCCATGATCCTCCTCCTGTGGCTGATCCACATCTTGAGGCTCATCTTTGGGAACAAGAAGTTCCTCCTCTGCATGCAAGTGTAGCTCCCTCTCAAGCGACAACTTCATGGCTTTCTCCTCATTGAATTTTATATCCTGTCGCACCACAGTCATCTGAATGTTTAGCAAATACACATGATAATTATGGGGTGTTTCTGTGTACTGCACAAATATCCCAACTTCTGTAGTCGGCTCCAGCTTCTTCCTGGCGTCCTTGGTCACATTAGTAAACAGATGAGCCAAAAATCTTTAAATGAGAAATATACAACTTCTTACTAGTAAAAATCTTCTTTAGGTGTACTCATGCCAATTACTCTATGAGGACAATAGTTTTGCACATAAACTGCAGTGTTGCATGCTTCTGCCCACAAGTGCATCGGTACGCCCTGGTCATGTAGCATAGCTCGTGTAGCACCCACGATTGTTCTGTTCTTCCTCTCTATGACCCCATTCTACTCTGGGTTATGAGGCACTATGAGTTCTCCTTGAATTCCTTATTTACTACAGAAGTCTTTGAATTTGTTCGAGATATATTCACCACCATTATCGCTCTGCAGAGCCTTCATTTGCTTCCCCGACTCTTTCTCCACCAATGCTTTAAACTCATAAAACTTTGATAATGTTTGATCCTTCTTCTGCATGAAGGAGATCCAGGATCTACGAGAATAGTCATCAACAAATATAACATAATACCTGTATTTTTCTATTGAAGAAACCGAGAAAGGTCCACACACATTTGTGTGAATTCTCTCTAGGATCACTAAGGCACGGTTCTCCTTCTCATGAAAGGTGGTCTTCACAAACTTGCCCATAGTACATCCCTTGCACTAATCTGACCGCGCAAGAGTACCCTTTGGAAGTCCAGTAGAAATCTGCTACAAAATATTCAAGGCGGCACGGTGAAGATGACCCAATCTCCTGTGCCATAACTCTCCGTCATCCTGGCTCACCACTTCTTCTGCTTTGCCCATCATTGCAGCGTAGCCCTCTACCTCTAGCTAGTAGAGATTCTTAACTCAAATCCCTATCCTCTTGGTTTGACCCATTGTTTTATGTCACAGGAAATCTTTTCCCTCGCTGAAAACAACGTCATAACCTTTGTCCTCCAACATCGCGATCAAGACCAAGTTCTTCTTTAGACCTGGAACATGGATAACATCTTTCAACATAAATGGTTTACCTGAATCCCTCTCAAAGGAAATGGTTCCAATTCCGGTCACACTGTATCTACCATCGTCACCCATCTCTATATGAATTTGGAGATCTTTCTCCTCCAAGTCACTAAACAACTCCTCATCTCCTATCATGTGGAAGGAAGCACCATTATCAAGATACCACATCAATCCCATTGCACTTGAAACCAAGCATATGATCAAGGAGAAATCAATTTCAAATTGTGAGGTAAGGGCCTCGCTAGCTACAGCTCTAGCAACCTTCTTGTTCTTCTTTTTTTTGTGGGTAGTTAGTGGCAAGATGCTCATGTTCATGATAGTGAAAAAACTTCACCTTGGACAAATATAGCTTCTTGCCTTTAGCCTTGGATTTTGGATGGGATTTCTTCCCCTTCCCTTTCCTTGCTTTGGCAGCCAAAGCGCAATTCTCTTCATCATCATTCTTTGATGAAGAGACATCCTTGGTACTTCACCTTATCTCCTTCTGCACTAGATCCGACCGAAGTCGCTCCCAATCCAGCAGTTTCTCCCGCCCATTGATAGAGTCTTGATAACTGTGCCAACTCTTCGAAATCCCAAGGAGAGCCAATCTCACCAAGTCATCCTCCGCAACTATGATTCCCACACTCCCCAGCTCATCCCTACATTGGACAAACTTCATGAGATATTTTGGAATATTGTCGCCCATCTCCATTTTGATTTTTTTGAGCTTATCTTTCAACACCAAATTCCTATGGTCGTTGCTGCTTTGGAAAATATCTATAAAAGCCTTCCACATTGCAAATGGAGTGGCTTTCCCATGAAGGCTTGACAAAATATGGTCCTTCACACCTTCCAACAAAATTTTTCTTTTCTTCGCTACTTTCTTTTGCCAGGCATCAAGTCATGCAGCATCCATAGAAGTGGGCTTAGGAACATCGCTATCGATGAACTCCTTCAGACCATTATCTTCAAGCACCGCCTCCATCCTGTCCTTCCAGGCTATGTAGTTGGAGCTTCCCTCGAGTGGATACTCCAACTGCAACCCATTGAAAGCCATTTTAGTGTTTAATCAACTGTCGCACCAAGAAATACTTGCAGCAAATTCGAATTGTCCACCATAACAAAACTCAACACCGTTTCAATATTGCAATCTCCAGTGATCAACACTGCTCTGATACCATGTATAAATTATACAAGATGCATGTATATTACAAGACTCTCCTGATCTAACAAATTAATATTATGTTAAATAAAAAATCCTTCCACTTAATTCTTTGCGGAAATTAAATCGCCAATTGCAAAACACATATGAAGCAAATCAATCGCACATAACAAGAATGTTTTACTGGGAAATATTAAAGCTAAAAACCACAACTATCACATATTATATATATATCAATGGAACATGTAACAATCTCATACAAAGCTTAGTACATTAAGCTCTCAGTACAATCAACAACTGTCACAAACTATCTTGCAAAAATTTGCATATCCATGCACCAATTTCTTGCCTCCTAACAGCCTGCCTCCACTGCGCAATCCCTGCTGAAGAAGATCCCTGAACGAATTCGACCTTGCCTTGCCTTGACTGCGCAATCCTCATTAGCAACTCCAATTTCTATGTAGATTCATTGAATGCATCACTATAGTCACAACAGATAGTCCATCTCACCCTTTCACCTATCTCTCCACTGGGTCTCCACTGGAACTGACATGCAAGTAGTTAATTATTGTATTTGTTCAGTTGCAAGTGAGTTTCAAGTTATGAACTAATTAAATAATTAATTCAGTGAACTCTCACTAGTGTATCTTTAGTTAGAACTAGATACAACTAGCACAACTGAGTTTAACTCACTTAACTAAGTTTAACTAAATAACAACTCACATAAATACTCTTCCAACTCTGTCACAACTTGCCACTATTAGTTATAACTAAGTCCTCCATGCATGAGTCACCAACCACCTTAGGAATTGCGTAATTCGTTCAGCTTATTGATGTGCTATACATGTTCACTGAAATAAAGTGCTCCAAGAGAATAAGTTGATATTTAAAGTCTAATTATTATTAAGGGCTAATAATAATCGATATGCATCTATTTTTAGATTAGCGATCTATAAATAGACTTCGCCCAATCTTCTAAAAATAGAAATTCGTCCAAAAACCATCTAGAATCAACATCCTGGTAAGTTTAGAATATGCTCATCATTCTAAAAATAAACATACACCTAAAAAAAACTTGTAAGCCCCACTTAGGGAAAGTGCTTAATTTTCACTAAACTTATCACCTTGTTGAATCTCAACAATTCATTCAAATCTTTTTTATTCTAACAACCTTTTTCTATTTAAAAAAAAATCTCTGAAGCTTTGAACCTATTTTAACCATTCTTAGTAAAAACATTCAAATGTTTGAACCTACTTTTACAACAAAAAAAACTGTAAAGATTCTAAGATTTTAAGAAATAATAATATACAAATTATATATTTTGTAAGAATACAAAAATGTTCCTCAAGTCAAAAGCATGGTCACCTATAAAAAAAAATCTCGACTCCTCAAAAACCCAAAATAAATTGTGTTATCTCCTAAAATACTCAAAATAAATTATTTTATTGAATGATCGTAACTCTACGAATCAAACATTTGAGATTTCATTATGTAACCATAAAATAGATCCATTTTTTAATCAAATTATAAATACGACTATTTTATAAAAGTGATATGCACAAACATGCCAACGGTAAGGAAACTACATAGAAGTTCTCAATTAAGAAAATAGCTATTTCACTCTTACAAACAAGAAAAGTCAAATCTATTATTTTTATTGAGAACTAAAAAACCCTTCAAATTGGTTACCCTGGGAAATAAGTTAATGTTTTATACAGTGTACTAATGGCGTATGAGAATGTGCATGCCATATTAATCTCAACCTTTAATATTTATATCTTAGGTGTGCATAATTATAATCTCATAATGTGTGTAAAAGGAGATAGATATTTTTTAATATATTCAAGGGCGTAGAAAGATATGGAATTTTTTTCCTATACATTCAAAGACTCACTATGGGTAAGGAATTAACTCTATATGGATATTTCATTGTTCATATTATATATATATATATATATATGTCTGTGTAAATTTTCATTTTAAAAATTATATAAATGTTATTAATCAAGTGCAAATTGGGAAATAAAGAAAATAATGATAAATATCTGTAAATATTTGGCAAATTTAAATTTTTAATAAAATAAAATTTGTGTAATAATTTTTGGTGAAAATCACATAAAAGAAATTTTTGTTATGGTTCATCATCAAGACAAGATGATCATCAGGACAAGATGAGAACTCTGATCAGGAAACCAGTTTAAATAGATCAGGACAACCACAACTAGCCGTTGGAAAAACGGCTAGTTTGAATAGAATAGGCAAAAAAATATTTTAATTTTTAATTTTAATTCTATTAAATTTTTAAAATTTAATTATATTTTTATTATAAATTCTATAGAAATAAAAATAACATATAAAATCAAATCAAATCAAATAAATAAATAAGTAATAATAATAATAATACTCAATTAATCAATTAATTTAAGATTACTTAAAAAGTAAGTTTCACGATTATTTATAAAAAATAAAATAAAATATATATATATATATATATATATATATATATATATATATATATATATATATATATATATATATATATATATATATAATAATAATACTTAAAAAAAATATAAAAATAAAAATAAAAAATAAATAAATAAAAATAAATAAATAAATAAATAAAAAATAAAAAATAAAATTAAAAATTTTAAAAAAATTATATATATATATATAATTTTTTTTTAAATTTTAAATTTTATTTTTTATAGGGCTCAATATCTTAAAGCTTTTCGAAAAGCTGAGAAAGGTCCTAAGGTTAAGAAAGATCCTTCCGATCGATTATCTGGAGTTCACCTTCCATTTATCCAAGGTACCATTGATAAAATCGCAAGGATCTTGAAGAAACATAATGTCTCTTCAACTTTCAAGCCTCTCCACACTATCCGTAGTTCCCTTAGATCAGTTAAAGACCCAATTTGCCCGATGGATGGTAAGGGTGTTTATTTGATTCCGTGTTCCTGTGGGACACCTTACATTGGTGAAACTGGTCGATCAATTAACCAAAGAATTCATGAGCATGTTGCTGACCTTAGACATGGTAGATCTCGGTCCTATGCCTTGGCAGAGCATGCCGAAAAAACAAATCACCATATTTGTATTGAAGATAGTAAGGTTATTGCAACAATTGACCACTTCCACCACCGAAAGTTAAGGGAAGCCTTGGAAATAGAAAAGAGGTCGGTTAACCTTAATAGGGATGATGGGTGGAATTTTAGCAGATGCTGGATTCCTGCCCTTCACTCTTAGTTAGTTAGTTAGTTTTGCTCCCTCAGGTCGTTCTTTCTTCTCTCGATTGTGATTCCTCTCTCCTGATGTGCTTCTTTTATTTTATTAATTTGGTTTTGATTTGTATTTTTGTTTTGTTTTCATTATATATATATATATTATTTTATTTATTTTGTTTTGTTTTTTAATATATATATATATATATATATATATATAATTTTTTATATTTATTTTTTAAAATTTTAAAATTTTTCTTATTTTTAAGTATTATATATATATATTATTTTATTTTTTATAAATAATCATGAAAGTTACCTTTTTAGTAATCTTAAATTAATTGATTAATTGAGTATTATTATTATTATTACTTATTTATTTATTTGATTTGATTTGATTTTATATTTTATTTTTATTTTATTTTTATTTATATAGAATTTATAATAAAAATATAATTAAATTTTAAAAATTTAATAGAATTAAAATTAAAAATTAAAATATTTTTTTCCTATTCTAGTTATACTAAATGTTTTTCCAACGACTAGTTGTAGTTGTCCTGATCTATTTAAACTGGTTTTGGTTTTCTCATCAGATTTCTCATCTTGTCGTGATGATGAACCACATTGGCTGGTTCGAAAGGCGGGGACAAAAATTTCTTTTATGTGATTTTCACCAAAAAATATTACACACATTTTATGGATCACAGAAGCCAAATTCCTAAAATAAAATTACTAAATTTAATTTTCAAATAAAATATTTTTTTTTAAAAATTTATATAAATTATATTTCAATCAAATTTTCTGCAAAATAATAAACTTACTATTAATTATATAATCAAATAAAGAAAAAAACCACCAAATTAATTAAACATTTTAAAAATATTTAAAATAATTAAAAGTTGTTCTGCCAATCCCAATCAAATTCCAAGCCCCCAAAAAGACATAAGACTTCATAAACATAATAAAAATAATCGAAATGAATCATCTTCATAAAAATAATCGTAACTAATCATCTTCCTCCGTAGAAATGTTCTATCTCAGTCAATTAAACAATTAAGAGAAGGTGCGAGCAATCTTTGCAACATCTTCACGTAGGTCAACAGGCTTATAAAAATAATCGTAATTAATCATCTTCCTCCGTAGAAATGTTCTATCTCAGTCAATTAAACAATTAAGAGAAGCTGCGAGCAGTCTTTGCAACATCTTCACGTAGGTCAACAGGTTTTAAGTCAATGTAGGTGGCCAATATTTCTACGCCGATATCTGAATGGAAGGAGTTTTGGGGATTCTGCATAATCGACCAAAAAGAATTGCAGAGTATAAATTAGGAAAATTGAAACGGGTATGAAAATAATGGAAATTTTCATTAGATTTTGATGTTTTTGAAATTTTGGTTATAATTGTTTTTTATAAGAAATTTTGGTTATAATTGTCCAGGAGTAGGTGCTGAGTCTATTTCCATTATCTAAAAAGCTATTAAAACCAATCCATTTCCACTCTCTAAAAAGCTATTCAAACCTTAAGCTTCAAAAATTTCTCAAGAAATTTACCATCACCACAAAATTGGGATCTCTGCAGGCAAAACCAAATTGTAATATATTTGATGTAATAATGGTGAAAAATATCTATAATGCATCTACCATGGTGTATGCACAATAAAATTATAACTGCCGAATCTTCGAATCTTATCCTAGAACTTTGTACATCAATTTACATAAATAGCTTTACTGTATTGTTTTTTGATTTTCTTGATTGTTATGGATAATATGACGGAGGATGCCATAACTGCTGAATCTTCCAAATCTTATCTTAGAACCTTGCAAACCAGGTTATAGAAATAGGTTTACTGTGTTGTTTCTTGATCTTCCATTAACGGACTTCCTAGATTGTAATGGCAACATGACCGAGGATTACAGTCAATTAATAGAAGAGGACATGAGGGGATTCAGTGTTTCAAGTGATTGCGTAGAATCTTCATTTCACCTACTCTAGACTTTTCCAACGTTTCCATGTGGACATATTAATAAAATTGATGAACTTTGTGTCTAACAAAACTTACGGGAACATGTGTACTGGGCCACCTTCTTGTCTATCATAACTTACGGGAGCTTCTGTACGCCGTGGGTCCAATTCCCTCTATTTGGTTGCTTTTCTCGATGTTAAGTAAAGGTTTACCAAAAAGCGAGATTGGTGGTAAATTTGGGATTGTACAGACCCAGGGAGATTTGTGTTTAAAGTGAGATTGTACAACTTTACATATGTTTTACAACGGTGAAACGGTGCTGGTTAGCCCCGGTTAAGATTTTATGCACTTTAGTCAGAGGCTTGAGTTAGTTAGTGACATTGCAATTTTCTATTGTTTAAATTGCAGTTTTTAATATATAAATGGATTTAAGCATTGTGAAACATTTTAATAGTGTAGACCTAACAATTTTTTATTGGAATTTAAGAAAAATTTCTGAAGTATTCAAATTGTGTAGATTCCATAATTTAAAAGTCCAATTTTCCTAATTATTTACTCAAATTCAAGTAAAATTAACGGTTTCATTTCATTTTATTGCACTAATCTTTTATACATTATATATTTTACAATAGTTTTCATAGGGTTATTCAAAGTCTATGCACAATGGCTAAAGTTTTGATCCATGCGCCACTTTATGTTTTAAGACTAATGATTTACAGATTATGTATTTTGCAATGTTGTTCATAAGTCATTATTCTTATTCTATTGGCAGTGGCTAAAGTTTGATCCATACATCATTTTATGTTTTAACATCATGAAACATAATTGCATAGTGATTTTGCCCAAGCCTTCTATGTTAACTTTCTAACAAAATATTTTACAGTGCACACTACTCATGCATAAATCCAACATGTGTCATGTATACATAACACAGTGCTAAGCAACACAACTCTTTGCAAGACAATGAAATAATGATAAATTTATGTACATTGTTTGGCATGGTTTCCTTTCCATTAAATTATAATTGGTGTTCTCTCATTAGAGAATTTTTGAGCAAAAAATGGACCTCAAAACAAAAATGTACAACAAAAATCATGTTTATATGAACTAATAGGATTCAATATGATGATATCATTCATGAGGTGATGTAATAGCCCTGGTGAAAATTCTATGTAATAAATTGAAAATAATAACCACAGTTGATGATACACTTATTCGAAGCTGAATGTTGGGAAAAACATCCAAGTGTGGGTGTTCACATGGTTTATTATGGCTAAGGAAATTAGCAAAGCTTGTGGATAAGGCATTAAAGAGGCAAACAATATTTTTGGTATATTTATTTATGAAAAAAATGGAAACTAGGAGAAAAGGGAGACAAACGGTCACATGTTTCATGTGAGAAGGAAAATGAAAGAAAATTAATGGAAAATGAATAAAATAGAGGTCTCTTCTATAAAAATGCTTTTGAGAATCAATTGGTACCTTTTGTTAGTGTATTTTTGGAGCTCTCTCATTATTCTCTCTCTCTGTCTCTCTCATACTCTTGGATACTTAGAGTTTTTTCAGAGCACTCTTGGAGAGTCTAGATGCTTGGTAATTTGGAGCAAGAAGGATAAGGAAGAGCAGGAAAGCACAGATGGACATCGGGATCAACATTTACAATGATATTTTATTGCAAGTACCTAGTGGCATGTATGTTTTCCTCACTAGTTTTGGCATGCATGGGTATGCATGTGGATTTTCCTAGCCTTTCCATTTCTTGGAAAACCATGGTATTGTGGGTTTATTTCCATTGATTATTTTGTCATTGGTTCTCATGATTCCTTTAGGTGTGGTTGGGTTATTAGTTCCTAAAAGCCTTGGTTGGACAAACACTCTGGAAGGACAATTGTGGGTTCAATTACTAGTCCTGGAAGACTTGGTTGGAAAAATGATTTGGAAGCCGTAGGTGGGTTGAGTTACTAGTCCCGAAAGCCATGGTTGGAAAAACGATCTAGAAGCCCAGTAAAAATTGGGGTTGAGTTACTAGTCTTGGAAGTGCTAGTTGGAACAAACACTTTGGAACCCTGTAACAACTTGGATAAATATGAATCTGTGATGGTTTTGGGGTTGAGAGAGTTTGGTCTCTCGAGCCCTGGTTTGGTGTTAATTGATGTGTTTGATGAAGTCCCACATTCATGCTTGGAATATGGCATGAGGGTGATTGGATGAAGTGAGGCTTCGCTCAACCAATATATGGTTGGGTGGAAGGTAGGATTACCATCTCTGATTGGGTTTTACATTTAGTAATGAAGAGCTCATTCATCTGGTATTCAGTATGAAAATGTGCTGGTTATTGTATGGATTTATATGTTGTTATATGCATTGTATTTATGCTCTTATTATGCTACTTATAAGCATGGATTTGATCTGTGATTGTAACATCTCCTCTTAACCACTTCAATTTTTTTTTCTTTTTTCTTGGCATAATAGTATTCTGTGCTTCTATTTTTCACCACCAT